>JAJJMA010071456.1:0-11115 GCA_023529015.1 Papaver nudicaule
TAGGATAGAGATAGTAGAGTTTAAAGTCAATCTCCACCCTTTGAAGACGAAGATGAAGAACACACGAAGACATCATCAAGGACTTCATCAACAAAGGTTAGTAAAGATTTAATTTTCCTTGAACTCTTGTTATTCTTATCTCTATTTATCGAAGTAATGAACTCACTATGTGGATCAATGCTTATGACGGTGAAATTACATCATTGTATATTAACCCGAGGAGATTTGGTCCATATGACTATAGTGAGGGCAACCTTTGAGTAGGTCTCCATGTTATAGTGAATGGAAATACGAATTCAAGGCTTCAAGAATCACTTAATTCTGTTGTATAACGAAGAAGTTATGAGTGATATATTGAAACTGAAAAGCGTGGCTAAAAGCTGAATTCGGGAATAGGAGTATGAAGCTTCTGGAATCTTCTAGAACTTTCTGGAAGGCTTTTTTGAAGCGTGGCAGTTCGCGAATCGCGCCCTGAAATCATGATTAGGGTTTTTCCGGTCGTGTTTCTGAGGTCCATCTCCTGGTTACGATGGCCCACTTTCACACCTGTGTTGTGGTCCGTTCTGATTAGGTTTTGCTACAATTATCTTTCTTAAGGAATAAGTTTTGTAGAATATCTCCTAGTCAAGGGATAAGGTTATCCTTTCACAATTGTAATGCAACCAAACTCTTTTGAGGTAGTTATAATCTATCAAACTCTTGTTAGATAAACTCTACTTGGTATCTACAATTGAAAGGTGTCTAGGTTTATTGTGTGCAAGTTAGGTAACAGGGCATGTTTACACGGTCACTAGCTAACTTGTTGCACAAGGAATCTTAGCTTTATCCTTAAGAAACCATCACTATAAATAAGAATACATGTAGCTTAACAAACCATCTCTGCTAGTGCATGTGCTACATAGGGTTGTTCTCCATTATTGATGTTCTTCGCGAACAAGGTGAGAATTACAAAGACTTTGCTTAGAGATCACAAAGCACAAGTTCAACTATCCTTCTTCTCAAGATGTTCTGAACTTGTATCCAGGTAAACTTGTAGTCCTTGTCTATTCTATGGTCCTTCTTTTCTGCAATAAGGCCATTCAAGGATTATAGGTTGTAAACCCTAGATAAATACAATCTGTTTGTACATCAACTTTGGTTGATTGTATATAGATTAGAGATTCTACAAGATATCGCTAGGTTCTCTAGTTGTTCTAATACAATTAGGTCACGGATCTCGTGTAAATCCTAATTGTGAACAAGTTTTCCAAAACCCTAGTTATATCTAAAGGGAAAATAGTTCTTTATGTATTCTCTGTTGAAAGACGGATTGAGTACAAATAGCCTTTAACAACGGTTAAAGAAACTCCTAGGCCTGTAATGGACATCAGCTAGGGGAATCAAGTGCGTAGGGTCTTGCGGGATCCAAGAAACGTAAGGAGTGCAACAATAGCTGATTCGCTTGGAGGGTGGAATCAGTCTCTTCTACATCCCAATCCGAAGTCTGATAGTAGGTTAGTGTTTGTAGACAGTTAATACTGTTTGGTGTTCAATCTGGACGAGGTCCCGAGGTTTTTCTACAAGTTGTAGTTTCCTCGTTAAAAAAATCTTTGGTGTCTTGTGTGCTTTTACTTTTCGCATTATATCTCTGATTATATAATTAAAGAAACACAAGTTGTACGTTATTCATAATCTGACGTTAATTCCAAATCTTGAATAAAGATTTACAGAGACTTGTCTCTGTAGGAATTGATCACCTGTGATCACAACTCAGGTTTGGATATTGAAATTCAATTTGTCCAGATCTGACCATAAGTATCACGAGCCCAAAACGAAAAGTTGGTAGTATTTCGGTACCCCTGCTTTTTCAATATCATATCGTACTTGCCACAGCTATCTGCTTGATTCCAACTGGGACGACAAGGTTGCTCTTTCGGGAGTTTTGGTTTTGAAACCTTGATCGATATCTCGGGGATTTTATTATCAAAGTAAACTTAAATATCCTCGCTCTTGGTGTAAAACAACTTCGGTGAAATATCTGTTAGTTACCAAGGATATAATCTAGCGATTTGACCTGCCGCTATTTGGTTGTTGTCCATAAGGTTGTAATCGTCCAATTGGAGGTCGGGTAGCGATAGTCCTCGCGACGGGCTGTGAGGCAACTCTTGCGTAAGACAGTAAAGGACGTCTGTTTGCGTAGGGGAGTACATGTGCGTGACCACCTTGTTGTGGTTGGAGGCGTAGGAATACTGTGGGGAAATCTTTGTGACTAATATTCGTATTAGGGTCATATTGTCTGCACCAGCTAGTCCGAAGTCTGAGAGTAGGTGTGTTGGCGGCTTAATTCTTAAGAGTATTCAAACTGGACGAGGTCCCGGGGTTTTTCTACGAGTTTGTAGTTTCCTCGTTAACAAAAATCTTGTGTGTGTGATTTTGATTTTTGTACTGTTATGTTATTTACTGAAAGCAATATTTTACACATATATTTTTTGTTCTGCAAAAGAAAAGATTTGGTGGTGTACTCGGTACCCTCGTTTTTTCACAGTTTGTGTCGCAACAAGAAAAAACGATCTTGTTAAATTGTGGAGCGTAAGAAAGTATCTTCTGAAATCAGAAAGAGTCGTAAAACGGTCGAAAATAATTTTTGTAATGCTCATATATGGTAGGAACTTTAGGAATGGATTCGTCGGTAATGAATTTAGCCCAACTTAGAGTCTAGAAAGACGAATTTGATAAAGTTCAGGCGGAAAGGCGTCAACAAGCAAACCCTCAACCGGAAGGCGTCGAATCTGAAGACGAAGTGGACAACTCTGTACGCGAAGATGCTAAGGGTAATACAGGGTTGTAACGTTTAAATTTCAATATAACGTTTAGTTTAGTTTTGTTTAGTCTTATTTAACAAAGTTTTTTAGTATTAATTAAAATGATAGCTAATTAAAAAGATACCAACATAAAACACTAAAACTAAACCATGTCTGAGTGCTCTAATCCCTATAATGTCTAATTGTGCGCACAAAGATCTTCCCTTAGCCTCAAATATAAACCTTTATTTTAAGTTTTGTTAGTTGCAATTAAATATTAATTATCTATTGGCCATTCCATGTCAGAGCCAAACATCACGCCTCAAATTTGTATCTGGATAACTTGTCCAGCTCTCGTCAGGTTGAGTTTCCTTGAAAACCATGTTATGCAAAATAATGCACATAAGCATAGCCCAATTCATCTCCAAGGGTTTAAGCGAATGATATGGTCCACAAATAACGACAAACTATTTTTTCAAAATTTCAAATGCTCATTCAACATCTTTCCTACACGCCATCTGCTTATGTTAAAAATCAATCTAAAACATAATTCCTCCGTCTATTCGTAAGATTTTACTAAAGTTGATCATTCTAGTTAAATGTCGTCGGCTAAAAAGTACATCATGGTGTATTGATCGCCATTAACGGAGAAACTCGCAGGTGGAACATTTCCATATTTGAGTTTCTCAGACATAGGTGACTTATGCAAAATATCGATGTCATTATTTGAACTAGGAAGCTCAAAAAGGGCATGCGTATCCAACAATCATAAGAATCTGTAGCTTCTGGGATAACTGTTAGTTTTGCTTCGTTGACCCTTATACTGACCTTGTCAAGCATCCCTTGATGCATGAAATCAATGTTACCCAGCATTCCATGAAAGCCTCTCTTTTGCATTTCCTTTTGTAGTCGATCGATATCATCTTGCGTGGTTGTCGTAAATAATATGAGACATAATGATTGACTACAGTCTCGCATAACATATTGAGATAACGATATATTGTTTTTTTCCTATACAAATGTACTCATCAGTGGCGTCCATCGGCATCTCGTAACTAAGATTCCCTAAGGGCAGTGTTCTTTTGTTCGAGACTATGTCCTCGTAAGTTACTTCCATCATATTGATAGTTGTAACGATTTACATGACAAAGCTCTTCAGTAATCCTAATGACCAGATGGCGCGGCATGCATCAATGACGTTGAAAATCTTCATTGGAATACACACACCCCGGTATGAAATAATCATGCATCATTTGTTGATGTATTTCCTCGCGAAATCTCCACGTCCATCTTCGTGGTATTACTACTCTTGGAACTAGAGCTCTCGGTATTTTCCTTGTATGTAATTGCATCATGGTGTCACGAATCCCTCCATTTTCCTCTGAATCGCCATCCAATTGATCCAACTACTGCATATATGTTTATTGTTGCTGGATAGTGGTTATAACATTCATATCCACTTCCTCATTATTTTTGCAAATTATGATCCATCAAAACAAATAATTAATTGAAATAGCAAAAAGTAAGTGATAACTTTGAAGAATTGGATGGAATTTTGCGAAAATGTGAGGTTGGTGTGTATGTATGTTCAAAGAGTTTGAGTTTATATAAGTAGCTTGAAAAATAGTCGTTGATCAAATGTAGCCGTTGCACGGATCTCTATGGCCCATGCGGACTACGCTAGTCTGCCCCGCGTACCAACCTGATTCGCACGCCCTTACCTTGTCTGCTCAGCTCTCTGTGGTCCGCCAAATGCTGATTTCCATAGTGTGAAACTAGGGCTGTCTATCCCAGTGGAGTGACAAATTTGAGATTTTTTCTATCACCGAGTCTTTCCCTTATAGCAAAGGCGATGGGATGGGAAATGATAGATTTTTTCATTCCTCGCGCAATATGGAACGCTTGAACACAAAATCTCAATGGGTAAAGGTGCAAATTTGCACATATTTATCAATCAAGTCCACTTGAATTGATCATCCCAGCTTCAGCCGCACAGACTTACCAGATCTGCATGGACATACTTAATTGATATGTGCGGTGTTGTATGATCCTTCAACGGCTAGTTGATCAAACTTCTCATTTCAAACCCACACCTACTGTAGATATATTTATAAAACTCATCAACATGTTTTATGATTGTGTTTAATGTCTTTGCACTCAAAATGCTCCATAGATTTTGTTACAAGTTAGAATTAAATGAGCTACACCATTATGGAGACTAAAAAGGCATATCTTTTTTTTTAAAAATAAATCACATTTCGAAATCACTAAGTCAACCAAATCATTGTCAGATAAACAGTTCACGAGTGACCAAAAAACTGCAGTTTCCAGAATTCACATTATGACAGTTTGCAATCAAAATGCTCCCTAGGATTCATTACAAGTTAGAATTGAGTGAATTACCCCATTATGGAAATTAGAAAGACATATCTTTCTACTTGAAAAAAAAATTCACATTTCGACATCATTAAGCCAATCAAATCACTGCAAGAAAAAAATTTCAAAAGTGTTGTAAGTTTTCAGAAAGGCATATCTTAGAGAACTTACCAATGTGTGCATGTTAGTTCTCCATGGGATGCTAGGAATACGAGGACTTACTCGGATAGACATTTGAGCTCCATTAGAATTTGGAGAAGTCACACTCCAATCAACTCGTGGAAAGCGTTTCATGTTATCCTCTTGTGTAGGGTAAACATGAGGAGCTGAAATCAAATCAATGGGATAAAGAAGACGATGCGATAGATTTTGAGATGATAACGACCCTATCTCACCAGCCTACCAAATGCCTATAAATAAGGACCAAAAGAAACTTTCTTCCAATACGCTCTATAAAGATCATCATCCCCCACAAGCCTGTGAGCACAAGCATCGTGTTTAATATCGAATCTTTTCAATAACTCCATGTAAGGGTTATATGAAAATTTACTTAAAATCTTAGGTGGATTATCTGTAATAGAGGGCTCTCCTATCACTTGACGCCAACATCTTTCTCCTAATTACCAAATTACTTCTCTGTTTTAGGACTGTAGAAAAGAAATTTATACAGTACTTCGATAATATTTAACATGGAGAGCAATTCTCTTCTTAGCATGCTTATGAAGTTCCCATGGCTGTTATATTTTTGAGGTGATTGTTATCATCTTTATTTGTCGATGATTTTTTTCCCCGGAAGGTTGTCCAGTGTCTCGTTGATCTTTTGCTACTTGGTCTTTGTTGAATACCATAATTTGGGGAAATCTGCTTAGATCTAATGGCCCGTATTCTTTGAATCAGGATTCCCTTTTCAACGATTGGAGCTAATGAGTGGAAGTGGGAAGAGTATAAAATAAGGTGTCAGAAATGTCTGATGTGTAGTAAAGCTTTAAAATGAATGGATAGTAGTTAGGTATATCATTAGGTTCCTTGTTGTTTAAACTCAGTGTATGTTTTTGCTACAAAAATATTACGTCTTACCTCTTCATTACTTGTATGAGCTCAAAGTATTGTTGACTATAGACACTTTTAAATTACTACAAAAAATGTTACTGACTGTCGTTTTTACTACCTTGCATCATGTGGTTCCATATCATCGACTTCAAACCCACTCACCGTCCCCGCCACCACCTTTTCGTATCATTTATGCCAATGACATTACTCAAATAACCATCTGCCGTTAAATAATCTTCTATTTCATCTTCTTCCCACTTATCTTGGACATTCTTCCCCAGAATTATCATTTATGTTGGATCACAGTGCCATACATAACTTTCAACTCAATTGTGACTCCTTTCGCAAAACACGTTTATACATAGAACATATACTCTCTAGCCAGCTTGCCTTACCAATCTATAGCAGAACCTTGTAAACAGACAACAATTTAAGACCCCCCAAAATCATTAGCACAACTGTAATATTCATGCATTCCAGTCGATTATCAAATGAAAATTGATAGTTACCATCTAACTCAACTTCCCAAATAAAAAAAACAAAACATAAGTTTATGATAAAATCAAGGAAAATTCACAAATATGTCCCCGAATCATAAACAGTTTTGCAATTATGATCGTTATTTTTGTTATTTTCAATATTGTCCCACCATCAGTAACACGTTAAGTAGTCGTTAGTTTTTTTATAAGAAACAATAAAGTCAATTCTCAATTTATTGTTGGAAAATAGGCGAGAAATCGGCACAATGAATTACTTTAAGCCCTTAGAAATCACATCAACAAAAAGGCCTAAATTATCCTTGAGTTCGATCTTATCATATAATCTCGATGAATAACTAATGGTATAAATCTAGCACATATAAGTTTACGGTATAGACTAATATCGACGATGCACAAAAATAAGGTTCATGTGCGAAAAGACTGTGTCGACAACTGTCCACCACAACAGAATTTAGGTCTTATCGATTTTGTCTCTATCATTCTAATCCAATTGATTTGTACGGCCAGAAACGTTGCAACTCTGAATATGAAGACTACGTTCTCCCCTTAACTCTCTCTTCCTCACACTACAAAACCAGCAATTAAGGTTTTCACTGGAGTATTGTCAGGTAGCAAGAGTTTGAGTGAGGAAGCTCCCTTTTCAAAGTTGAAGGTATAATGGCTTCGAAAAGGTGAAATCTTCGCAAACCCTAGTTTTATTCTTTTGTTTTTTGCTTTGTATGTACGGGGTTTGTAAATACTTTGGTTTTATTAAACGATTATTTTATTAAATTTTATGTTCCTTCACTAGATTATGTTTGTTTATGTTCCTTATTTTTTTATTTTTTTTTTGCCTTGTTATTTACATATGTTTAATCTATGGGTGCAAAACGCGATGGACGGATCGGGTTTGACCACACCCGCCACCCTAACCGTTGATGGCGGGTGACTGAATTCATCACCCACACCTTACTTGCCTTACACCGGGTCGGTTTTCACTCTATCCATCATTAGGCCGAGTCGGGTGCGGGTATAACCAACTAAAAATTCTTATATATATATAATTATTTTGTAAAGGAAAGATAACTAGATCTATATGTGAACATCAAAACATTTATTCATACATTTCTCTTGCAATAAAAATCGATTAACCAACAACAATTATTTCCTGGTAACAACAACAATAGCTTCCTGAACTGCAAACGAAGTTAATTTGAAAAGAGTATTTTGAACATAACAAGAACCACAAGAAAGAGCTATTCATAATACAACCACTTGTTCTCCTTCACCCTGGAAAACTTTTTTATTTTTTTGCTACCAAGTATCAAATATGTTATTATTATTGTTCCACCGTTATTTGAGTTTTAGACCGTCACAATGATCAAATCGTCTCAAGCCTTGAAATCTAATTGGCCTAAGTACAAAAATCCACGACTTATATATCTCACATACCCTTTATGTAGTATACCACCCAAAATCAACTGTTGTTTGGTGCTGAAAACTTAAGTTTCCACGTATCCATCAAAATGAAATGACTACAAGTATGCTCCTGTATCCATGTTTTCTTCAATAAATAAACCTTGGAAGAGAAGAAAGAAACTACTTCAAAGTAATGAGATATTATCCTTCCATGCAGCACGTTGCACCGTACCATTAAAATTGAGTACATGTTGGTTGTAGGATGCACAACAAGTGTTGTTCATTTGATTTCAGTCCCGGTTCCAAAGTCTAAAGTTGATTTGCACAAGTCTTCCATCAGCTTCTTTAAGGAAAAGTTGGGGTCTTTTATCTAGTAGATCTTAAAGATTGCACCAAGTACTTTGTATTCCAAAAACTCTTTTGTTCTCATGGAATCCTTTCGGCCTGAGGCATCATCTTTATTCAATTGTCTTTTCGACCCTGAACCAAATCTACACGACACCAGCCATTTTCCACCACCGCCGCCGCCGCCAAGATGCCCCAATTTTGGTCTTTTCAACGACATTTTTTTTATCGTTATCGTTAGTTTTGTACTGCTTGAGATACTATTGCCACTGCTGCAACTACTTTTCTTTCTTGTTAATTTTCCAGCTAAAACAAAAAGAAAAAAGGTCAAGTCAATTATAAATGACATCATAAAAATTTGTAACAAAAATTAAATCAAAATGAAGTTTGACAAATTTTGGCTTTCATAAGTACAACCCATGCTTTTATTATTCATAGCCCAAAGATTTTATATTGCCAAACAGGTTTTAGTCTTTCTCTAAAAAAAATTGTTCTTCAACCTAAAATCAAAATAAACCTAATATTTGTTATGGGTCTCACGAATCTAACATGGGTCTCACGAATCTAACAAGCTATAATCCATCATCTTTATTAAAAACAACTTCACATAGTAATTGTTCATTCCTTACATAAAGTTATCGATCAAACTCTAGTAGTTGTATAATGAATATAAATCAATTAAGATTATATGAAAATAATGTAACCAAGAAGAAAATATGAAAATTAATTATGTTATGAAATGCGTTAGAATGATTAAAGTGGTTGAGGGTCTTGATTTCTTTTCTTAAAAAGTATTATTGTTATAACTCAATTTACAAAACCCGTTGCATTTTTCTTTCAAAATTATGTTTTTAAATCCTTGCCTTTTTTTTATTGAAAACAGGTTTTGATTATTTTTGGCTATAGTAAAATTATGAAGGAAATTTTTAGGCTATATGAATAATTGTAAAGGTTTGTTTGGTTAATAAAATCAATTATTTATCTTGGGTTATGAATAACATAAGCATGGGCTACAAAGCCTAATTTTTTTTACAAAGCTTATTTTGTATAAAACCACAATTTCATTACTTTTCACGTAACATATATAGCTATAAAGCTCAACAACTGAGCACCCAGTTTCATACGAAACTAAACCCTAATACCTTAAGCCACCAGTATATTATTTACTTACTGAATCAGTATAACTTAAACATACTTTCACCGATCAAAACTTTATTACACTAGTTTATGAATAAACTATGATATAGAAAATCTACGGGAATACTTTTGTTGTTACATTAAACATTTCAGTTCCTAAGATTACTCCTACTTTAGTTTCTAGAAAAGGGTTACGTAAGACCGGAGAAGATTCCATTTTCTCTCGTTCTAAGAAAGATTGATGGAATGTTCAGTAAGATTAAGAATGTGGGATGAAAAATAGATACGAAGTTGACTGATTGACTTAAACAATGTTGAAGATAAAGAGTTGTTGGTAATCGGTACCCAAGCCAGTGTTGCTGACAACAATGCTTCTGCAACATCTTTTAAAGGAATGGTAAAATGAATTTTAATGGTGATAATGATGTTGCCTTCTGAATTGCAACAAGTAGTATATCATCTCAAGTCGAAGATATTAAGGCATCTCGGGTTGATAACCTTCAGCTTGCAAATGTACAAGAGGATAAATATCATCCTGACAATGACCCTAAACCTAACAGCTGTGAAAGTGATGAAAGGGATGATGTAACAAATTAATGTATCTTAAATGGACATTTATACAATAGCAAGGATGAAGTTGTGTTGAATTCGTCTACTTTTTCTTTTACATTTGTTATTTTAACTTGCCTAACACAATATTTAACCATGAACCGACGTATTACTTGTAGGTGGACAAGATACTGAGGAGAGGACAAGATACTATGTTGATCTTCTAGTTTCCGATAGTGAACATGAAGGTATAAGTTAACATGTTTGCTTTGTTTAGTTACTTTGTATATTACTTGCTTTGCTTAGTTACTTAACTTAGTTATTAATTAACTATTTTTATTAAATGTGTATAAAAATGAAGAAGGCAGTGTACCAGTTCCTAAGCCTTTTTCTATGCTTGATGAAAAAGGAGGGGTACCAAAATACTACCAATTTTTCGTTTTGGCTCGTGAGTCTTATGGTTTAAGTTTGGACGATCTCAAAAATCAATATCCAAACTCTAATAACTGGAGTTGGGATCTTGGGGATCAACTCGACAAAGTTGGGACTTTGGAGTTAAACTCTACAGTTATTGGATAACGTAGTACTTGGTGCTTTAATTATATTATCAGAGATATAATGCGGAAAGTAAAAGCACACAAGACACCAGAGATTTTTTTAATGAGGAAACTGCCTTGCAGAAAAACCTCAGGACATCGTCCAGATTGAACACCGCCCAGTACAAACTGACTACAAACGCTAGCCTACTATAAGACTTCGGTCTGGGATGTAGCAGAGACCAACTCAAGCCCTCCAAGCGAATTGGCTACTGTCGCATTCCTTACGTCTCTAGATCCCCCACAGATCGTCACGCACTTGATTCCCCCAGCTGACGTCCTTTACAGGCCTAGGAGTTGCTTTGACCGCTGTCAAAGGCTTGTGTCAGCAATACTGGCTTTGCAACCTAATTGTTGACGTATGGTCTAACTGTCCTCTATCAG
>JAJJMA010071464.1:0-16051 GCA_023529015.1 Papaver nudicaule
ATGCGAAATTACTCCTGTGACCTCGTCGCCAAAAACCACCATCAACACAAGTACATGGTAAGTTTTTTCCATTGATTGTGTATGTTTTTTTTTTAAAATGTCGAACTATAGTACCTAATATTGTTAATGATTTTAATGGTATTAGTACACTAAGGGAACCGCTTTGTTGAAGAAATTTGGGGAAACAATCAGTTGCAAGAAAGGAGGAGCAACGAAGGAAGAACAACTGAAGTTCAAAGCTGATTTTGAGAAGATCATTGGAAAAGGTGAAGTATCAACTTGGGAAGAGGCTCCAAAAAGGACCAAGAGGGGTCGTCAACAAGATGAAGGTCCAAGTGGAAGCAACGGAGAAGTTTCTGAAGATGGACGGCAAGGCGGTCGTGGTGGTGGTCGAGGAGGAAACAAGAGAGCTCGTTGAGTTAGTCTTTTAAAACAATTATGTTTTATGGTTGGGTGTGTTTTTAAGTACAATTGTAGGTTTATGTTTTTAAGTACATTTGAAGGTTTTACGTGTTCTTAAGTACATTTGAATCGGTTAAATTTAGAGTTGCGTAATGCTTTGATATAATTAAAAAGTTGAGAGTTCATATATATGTGAATGTTGAGTGTTCTTTGCATATAAGCTCCTAGAAAAGTGAAAACAAACCCATTGTTGGCTCACAGAGGCGGTTTCGGCTTAACAATAGAAACTAAAATTGTGAGCCGAGACGGTTTCGCCTCAGAAACAGAAATTACAAATGGGAGCCGAGACGGTTTCGGCTCAACAAAAGAATTTACAAATGTGAGCCGAGACGGTTTCGGCTTATTCGATATTATCCAGTTTTGCGCCGAAATCTCTTGTCTCACTTGTTATATTAGATTTATGAGCCGAAAAGATTTCGGCGCAGATTTATAATTAAAAGTTTGGGCCGAAAATTGGTCGGTCGCTTTCACCTATAAGTAGAAAACCTTATTTCATTTGCAAACTATTTGTATTCGTATGCGTGGAGCACCTTCAAACTAATTAAGGCAACCAATACTGTAAACTTGACCTTTAACCAATTTTCAAGGTTTAATTCATGTTCATCATGTTTGGTTTAAGGTGATGTGTTTTTAGTTCGGCATTTATTTCTTTTTAAGACTATGTTGTTCATGTTAAGTACTTGGGATGTTGGAATTTATCTAAGTTGGTTATGCTACAATTTGACTTTTATGTTTTTAAGTATGCATATGAGTAGAAGAGTGAAAAGAACCTCATTATTGGCTCCACAGAATCAGTTTCGGCTCACAAGATACATTATGAACCTGGGCCGAAACGATTTCGGCTCACTCGACAAACTCAAAGTATGGTACGAAACTTCAGGTCTCACTGACCATTTGTTAGACAAGTTTCGGCTGACTCGAAATTTCTAAACTCTGAGCCGAAACTAGTGGGTGGTCGACCACTGGCCAACAAGGGCTAACTAGTTTCGGCATGGTTAGAAGATTAATCGAGTGAGCCGAGCTGTTCTTGAGTGCTCAGTTTCGGCTTTAAAATGTTGGGGTTTATATGGGCCGAAACTTATTCTGGTTTCGCAAATCGAAGGAAAAATGGTGATTTTTGGTTCTATTTGCTGGATTCAACCTACACAAACAACATTAATCATGATGTGGAAGGTATACCAGATGTAAAAACACCCAACAACCTAATATTGTCGATTTTGGTCTTGAAATCGCCCAAAACCCAACTTTTTTCTCTTCTACTCAATACCACCATAACCCAAAACTCAAAACTAAAAACAAGATTTTTTAGTTAAGATTTAGTTTAACCTAATTATTATTTCTACTAATTACTATTATTAGTGCTAATCATAAAATTAAGCTCTAATCAGTCAAAGGGTAGATTAGCATTTTAAAAAAAAAATTACTAAGGGATAGCCAAACTATGCCCGGGTGACCCTATTTTGGAAATGTGGGGAGGCCTATGAATTTTTGGGGAGGGCCAAAATGACGGTTCAAAAAAAATTCCTTGGGTAGGGCCGAAGATTCACTTTACAACACAATAAGGCGACCGGAGGCGGCAAACTTTTTGGCACCAGTCGCATACACAATTATGATTTGTAATAAGAGCAAAATGTTTCATATTTTAAACAAGATTTAGATTATAATAGGGACTATAACTTTTATATATAAATCTTCAATCTTCAATTTTCACAGTTCACATGCGAGTTTTTGTTTTAATTTTCAATTAAGGGTTATTTAATGTTTGGTACCCGATAAATGTCCAACAAATAGCGTTGGTACCCAACATTTCAAATATTAAGATTTGGTACCTGAACCTGTCGTTGACCGTCAAAACCATGGTTTGACCCGTTATTTTTTATTTTCTCAAATTTTAAAAGACAAAATCACCTGAAATTACAAACTTGTCCCTGGTGTACCTTGAAAAAGGAGGGGTACCGAAATACTACCAACTTTTCGTTTTGGCTCGTGAGTCTTATGGTTTAAGTTTGGACGATCTCAAAAATCAATATCCAAACTCTAATAACTGGAGTTGTGATCTTGGGGATCAACTCGACAAAGTTGGGACTTTGGAGTTAAACTCTACAGTTATTGGATAACGTACTACTTGGTGCTTTAATTATATTATCAGAGATATAATGCGGAAAGTAAAATCACACAAGACACCAGAGATTTTTTTAACGAGGAAACTGCCTTGCAGAAAAACCTCGGGACCTCGTCCAGATTGAACACCGCCCAGTACAAACTGACTACAAACACTGGCCTACTATAAGACTTCGGTCTGGGATGTAGCAGAGACCAACTCAAGCCCTCCAAGCGAATTGGCTACTGTCGCACTCCTTACGTCTCTAGATCCCCCACAGATCGTCACGCACTTGATTCCCCCAGCTGACGTCCTTTACAGGCCTAGGAGTTTCTTTGACCGCTGTCAAAGGTTTGTGTCAGCAATACTGGATTTGCAACCTAATTGTCGACGTATGGTCTAACTGTCCTCTATCAGTTTACCACACACAAGTTGACTTCCTTCGGATTGTTAAATCCAGGTCATACGGAAATCTACTTCACAAATCGGGGCTGACAAGCAAACCGAGTAAGCTATGCACAACTTATCTCTACCTCAATTATACACGAAGAATCACTTAAGAAACTTGTATAACTGGAGCTAACTAGGTCTTACAACACCGAGTGCAGCCGTGCGTTGCTACCTTTCAACCTTGTTGAGTAACGTATCAGTTCTTGAATAGCCGTATAGCAGAAGAGACGGACTATGGAATAGACAAGAACGTGATCAGGTTACCAAGGTTACAGGTTAATCCGATTTCAACCAAAGATGGTCTCAATCTCCTACCTGTGCTTCCCAACTCTCAAGAGAAGTCTTTTATAGTCGTAGGGAGTTACCAGAGGAGCTGCAACCTATAGAGGATGACTATACCACAACAAGCGTTCACCGAAGTGAAAAGAGTTTACGCTACCTTCCCTAAGGACCTTCACGTATGCTTGATGCTTGCGGTATTTGTCCGTAGACACCTCTATTTATAGCACTCAATAAGATAGGTTGCTTTGGAATAAAGCAATCAATTACTTGTCCCACAAGTTAAGGAAACCCTAAACTTGCCAACCAAGTAATAGAGATTAATCTCAATTGGAATTCTTTTTATCATTATCTGCCAAGTGTTTTGTTAGCTCAAAAACACTTCAAGATAGAAATCCAACAGACCAGAGATAATCTTATCTTATTGACTCATTGAGGATCGTTAGATGGACCACAAAAGATATTTATGTGATATACAAGTCCACCTAAGAGATAAAGGAGTTTAGAGTTTGACTCAAGTGAAATTCTGAAAGAATATCCCCTAAATCCGACACCAGCAAAGTAACCAACATTGGATTCGCGTACAGGTTCGCGAAATGTTCAGTCACTTTGGAACTCAGAAGATTTCCGAGTTTCTGGTTTGCGAACCGGTTCGTGAACCGTCCGCCTGTCAGATTTCGTCAAATCTGGTTTCCGCTGGAAGTACTGGGCTTAGCCAGAACTTAGACGTAAGAACGTCCTCAGCTGTAATCCATGGACTCTTTGCTCAAGAGTACTCCTTTAGATTCATCCATATCCAACTAACAGTTTGCAAGCAAACCATTGTAATGGACACATGGCACCGAATCTGTCTCATTCATTCTTGTACTCACAATATTTGTGGGAGCAAACACTGGTCATGACACAAGGCCACGTTACACAAGAATACGATCTCAATCGCTATTATCACTACTAAAGTAGTCGACTATATTTCGAAAGAATAGAGAAAGTAGAATAGAAGAATTTCCATAAAGTCATAACTCCTACTAACCTTTCGTCGATGAAGAATAATTGATGTCTTCTTTGTCTTCACAGTCTTCGTCTTCAAGGTCTCTACTACTTTGTCTATATCCCAATTCTGAAATCTAAACTCTAGTAGGCTAAATCAAGAATTGAGTTTTGACACCTAAAACTGACAACTAGCTTGACATACCAACGCTAGTGGGTTTGACCGGACGATGTCCTAACATACCTATATTATAAAATTAATCTTCTTCATCTTCCCTAGCAAACCATCCGCTCACACCGCCTCCTTCCCTGCTCACAGTTGATTAGATTAGGAATCAAATACTCGCAAATCATAAAACCCAAAAATTCCTCCAATCTTGGTTTTTTTTCACAAAGATTCCTAATAATAAAACCCAATATCTTCTTTTTCCCCAACAAAAATCTAACCCTAGAATCATAATAACCAACGTCACGACAACCCTCGAGTCATTTATATAATCCAATCAATTTCAGATTTTTTTTGGGCCGATCCAATCAATTTCAAAAAAAAATTGTAGACCAACTCCCCTGATTGTTTCAGTTGCTGCCAAAAATGATCCAATCAATTTCCAAAAAAAATTGTAGACCAACTCCCCTAACTGTTTCAGTTGCTGCCAAAAATTTAGAGAATTGGTAGTATGAGAAATTGAAGAAGAAGATTAGAAATTGAAGAAGAAGATTATGGGATCTAATTTAAAGAAAAGGATGAAACTGCGCACGAAGAAATCCTTCGGGTAAAGGAGATAATTAGGGTTTAATCAACTGTACATGAAATGGTTCCTAGTTCCTACTATCAATTTTGTTATGAGTTTCTGTGTTCGGTAATATGCAGTATGGCATAATTTAATGGATATGGTTAAACTGCTTGCTAATGATGGTGTTAGCTGCGGTTTTGTTATGATAAAATGTAACTAAAATCCTTGTTTACAACCGTCGGATCGAAGGTGCTTTGGGCTTTTAGAATTACTTATTGTGTTATTAAAATAAATTGTTTTATTATGAAGTCAACGGTTTGACCAAACGGTCTCCGTTAGATTTAGGTACCAAATCTTAATATTCGAAATGTTGGGTACCAACGCTATTTGTTGGACATTTGTTGGGTACCAAACATTAAATAGCCCTTCAATTAATCATGCGTATATGAGCAAACTATCATTGTTGGACTATACGGCTGGACTGGCAAATATGAAAAACTAATCTAAGTAGTATACCAAAAAAAAAATACAAATTTTGGGATGGGCTTGGCCCCTATGTAGGTCCATCTCTGGCTACAAGATCTGGTCTAATAAAAAATTACAAGTTGAAATCAAAATGTTTGGGGTGATCGAACCTAGAGTATCGTGTTGATAAATCTTTGACAACCTTAATATTATAAGTTTTTGTTTTATAAAGTGATTTTTTTCTTTTTTGTGGTACAATAAAGTGAGTTAGATATCATTATGGACGCCATAATCTGTTTTTTTTTCCTTTTATTTTCTTTAACAAAGCAACAAAGGAAAAAATAATGATGATGATAATAAATAAATTAAAAAAAAAAAAAAAAAAACGAACGAACAACAAAACCACAAAGAAGATCTACAAAGATATTGTTTACAGATCAACTAGGATGCAAAAGAGGGGATTTGGAGAGGCGACCAATAGTGGATATTGTTCTCAAATAGACTTAGTGAGCGTGTATACAACGTTGTTGGCCTTACTCGGTGTAAAATAGAATTCAATGGAATTCAACCTAACTGTCAGGGTTCTGATATCATAAATAATCATGTTGATGCACAAAGGGATTGATTTTCTTTCATTTCTATGAATTTTAACAATAATTAGACCATCGCTTTCAATTCTGCAGTCCCTAAAAACCTGCTCAATAGCACTCTGCACTGCATAAATGACTCTAGTGACTTCAACAACTACGGGTTAGACTGGTTTAGAATTTTTGCTCCACTGCCCATATGAATACCACATGTATCCCTAACAACCCATGCAGCAGCTGAAGAATGCGTCTTAGTGGCCCCATCAGTGTTTATTTTTATGTAGCTAGGATGGGGAGGTGTCCAGGTAGGAATTGCCTCAATGTGCTCTAGCTTAATGGTGGTGGTCAACACTTCACAAGGATCTGGATCATAGTAAGCGCTGTTATAGATGGTGGATTTCGGTATAAGGGTAAAATTGTAAAGCAAAGCAATGGGCTTAGAATAGATCCATGTTAAAAGACAAGATTTTGCGCCACCCTAAAAAGCATGATGAATCATAACATAACCAGGAGAGCAGGACTGCTGCAGCGACCCTGGTTAGACGAGGGATGCTCTGGTCAGCATCATCTTATGGTCATACGACATCCTTGTTATCTTGGCCGTCACACGACCAAGCCCTCTCTGGCCACTAGGCCAAGTCACTCAAGAAGTGGCGCTTTCCACCCTTGGACACAAGGCCAACTCATCATAGGATGGCACTGGCCATCCCCTAGGCCACTAGGCCAAAGCGCATGTGGGATGGCGCTGGCCATCCCTAGGCCACTGGGCCAAAAGCGCGTATGGGATGGCGTTGACCATCCCTGGGCCATTAGGCAAAAACACAACTGGGATGGCGTTGGCCATCCCCTACGCCACTAGGCCAGAGTAGTATGGGATAGTGATGGCCATCCCCAAGGCCACTAGGCCGAAGTATGTTGGGATGACGATGGCCATCCCCTAGGCCACTAGGCCAGAAGCAGCATGGGATGGAGTTGGCCATCCCTAGGCCACTAGGCCGAAGTACGCTGGGATCGTGTTGGCCATCCCCTAGGCCACTAGGCCAACTCTATCTTGGATGGCACTGGCCATCCCCTTAGGCCAATAGGCCAAACCATCTTGGATGGCGCTAGCCATCCGCTAGGCCACTAGGCCAACTCTATCTTCGATGACACTGGCCACCCCCTTAGGCCACCAGGCCAAATCATCTTGGATGGCGCTGACCATCTCCCTAGGACACTAGGCCAACTCTGTCTTAGATGGCTAGCCATCCCTCTTTGGCCACTAGGCCAAATCAACCTTGGATGGCGCTGGTCATCCCTTTAGGCCATTTGGCCAAACCTAAGTCACAATGACAATCTGTGACATCCCTGACTACTTGGTCAAAACCTGATTTTGGACTATGTCATGACCTGACACTTGGTTAGATTAAACTTACAGGCAGCTTCAGCCTATGGCATGCTTTGGCCATCTATGGCCAAACCTGTTCTCATGATCTATTCTACTTACCTTCCATGTTAACACAACAAAAGTAATATCATGACAAAACTACTTTAGCCAAACACATGTTTGAGATATTTTCCTAAGTATCCATATTCTCCAACACAAAAGTCATCTCACAATCTTATTTGCTAATGACCCAACGTCCAGCGATGGCAAGGTCAATGAAGTCAATATGAAATTACTCGAACGACGAGTCATACATATCATTCAACAAAGATGTCAAAACGTGACACAAATGGGGGGAGTTACATTAGGGTTTTGGTCTGGCGGTCTACGGCAGTTGTGGTGTGACACCACTTAGAAAGAGGTTATACTCGCGGGAAATACTGAGGTAATGGGAAGTGGGCATGACTAGCGGTTAAGCTATCTCTACGGGAGTAACTCCATCATTCCACTATCTCCATTTTACCATTTTCTTCCACGATTAACAAGAGATCAGTGTATTTCTAAACATACTATAAATAGATGACTTCATCTGTTTCCAAGGAATAACTCATCATAACATATCTCATTTTCAGTTCATCTCGATTCATCTTTCATTTTCGAGCAAAACCTGAGATTCATATTCAATTGAGAAATCCTTGTGAAACCAGAAGGAAAACCAAGTTGTCCTCGATAACCACCATCTTTCTAAGTTATTCAGAAACCATACACATTACCATTTTTCAACCAGAAATACCTGATCTTACTCTTTCTCTGCTTTCCTCCCTAACACCAACCTTATCTCCTCATCTGTGACTGAAGCAAGTCTGGAACGGCCATTGTCTTGGTTTAGGCTAGATTTGTTCGACTTTGATCTCTCAAACTTAAAAGTACTCTTTTGCAGTACATTGTTTTCCAGGGTAAACAAATTGGCGACCACAGTGGGAGATCAATCTCTTGGTCTCTGAAAAATTCATTGCATTCAAGGATGGTCGAGCAAGGGTCGGAATCAAACATCAGCAAAAGGAGTTGTAGGGGTGTAAAGCTAACAAGACCCTCGTCATTCCCTCGATAAAGGAGCGCCCAAAGGGAGGCTAAGCTTGAATCACTAAATGATAACTCGTGACACAACACAAAGGAAGGGAGATGCCAAAAGGACAACGAAGAATCGGGCACCATCGAGGGAGAAAGCACCCCGAGATATTGAAGAATTCTGAAATAACAGTTGGCGTCGAAGACAAAGCTCCGAGGATAACAAGATAGCTTCGAAGGCATTCCAAAAACCAGCGACCTACTCGACAAACTCTGACGCCACCACGATTGTGTATTTTGTCTTATTAGGTGTAATCTATTTTCCACTCAGCCTATATAAGGCGAGCTCGATCTCCCTTGAAGGGGTTGGAATTTTTTGGAGGGTGAAGTCTTGAGGTGTGTGAGTGAGATTAGGTTAGTATCTCCACAGGCCTCTAGAATAAGCTTCTATGTATTATGTAGTCAGAGAAATACCAGTTTATAATACTTGGATCTTCATCTTGTCGTTTCTTATACGTATATATCTCGATATTGTTCTTATGAACCTCGGAATCCATTTCATTATAAGTAGTATAGTTTCAATCATCGCTTGAATGTATGAATCTCATGGCTGTTAGGTGTAAAGTCTCTATGCAGATTTTATACCAACACAGTTTGGCGCTAGAAACAGGGACTGATTAAAACAACTTAGGTTTGCCTGTGATTTTTGTGGTATTCAAATTATCCAGGAAATTTTTTTCTAGGGTTTTTCAAGATTTTCTTCCATTTCACCATTCTTTACTTATTATAAGCTCCACCACCTTGGGTGTCTAAAGATCTTAAGCTTTAGCATGCTCAAGGGTTTTGAGAAAATCATCAATATGATAAAATCAATGTTCCTTCAAGGAATCTAAGCTTTGAAACACAGAGATCTAATCAAGAGCATAAAAGTTTTACAGAAGAAGTGCAAGAGAATTTTGATAAAAGCTCGAGGAAAGTGGGTTTTCGATTCGGAATCTGCTATTTAACTTTCCAGCAAATACCCTTAAAATCTCATATATGCTCCATGTTGTAGAAATTGGTTTAGGGTTATTTTAGGGTTTTTTCTACCAAATCCATATCGGGAAAGTAGTTTTGTAACTTTCAGATCTACCAGCATCCTTTCGAGAAAAGTCAGGGCAGGAATTCCAGAACCTCCATATTTGGAAGGTAGATCTGGAAAAATCAAAACGGTTAGAGGGAATAGTCACAAAAAGATATTTTAGACTAGAAATCTCATTGGATCGTACACATACAATCCTCCCTAAAATCTTGCATGTCAGAATCGGTTACAACTATTAGGGTGCATGTCAGACCCATAGTACACTGCAATAGCCGCCTTGGACCTCACGGGTTTGTTACTTTTTGCAGGTGTTTTTACCTGCAAAAATATACCGTCTCTGGGTACTTTCGTAGTGCTCGGAGATCAAAGTCGAACAAGACAAGCCTAAACCAAGAAAATGGCCGTTCCCGTCTTCTTCGGTCACAGAGAGGATAGAGGTTGGTCTAGGGAGGGAAACAACGGAGAAACTTGAGATCAGGTTGAGGATGTGTTTTGGGTGTAAGAGTTCAAGATCTCCGTCGTGAAGTCGATTAGAAATCTCCAAGGCTAGAAACGTGTTTGGATTCTCAGGTGTGTTTTCTCTGAGGCTCTGATGTTGTTGTTTCTATTTCTGTGTTCTAGTCATTCTGCCTTGGAAGATAGAGGAAGCCTCTATTTATAGTTTTGAACTCACCCCGATCTCTCGACAGAGAAGGTGGAAGTCGTGGAAGAGTGGGGGAGTGGAGGACATGAGTTGGTTTCTGCACCTGCCTGAGTCGTGTAGATCATGCCCACTCGCGCCATCTTCTCGTAACTGTCCACTATCTCCATCAGTTTCTTTCAACTGTCGTAGACCGCCAGACCAATACCCATAAAGTTATCCCCCCATGTGATGTTTTGATGTCTCGAGTGAGTGATACGCGGATATTGCGTAGTTGAGTTGAGTAGAGTAGAGTCGTATGACTAATTGTCGCGACCAACATTAGCGTGGTGCCTCCGGGACACGAGTGTAGGAGTGGCCTTGGCTGTTGGCCAAGGCCATAAGTGTTTAGCGCCATAGCCCAGGAGGCTACGGCCTTGGTCTTTGGCCAAGGCCAATTTTGAACGCGCTTTGGCACTAGTTCTGTTATGGTGGCGCCACGGCCTTGGCCTCTGGCCAAGGCCAACCTGTTTGCGGCTATATTCCTCGTCACGGCCTTGGCCTTTGGCAAGGCTAAGTAGGTTTGTGGCGCCTTGCGCCATGGCCTTGGCATCTTGGCCAAGGCTGATTTCTTGTGAATCCATGGTGGCTCATGGTTTGTGGTGCCATGCTATGTGGCGTTATGGCTTTGGCATCTGGCCAAGCTCGACTTTGGGGCAGCTTGTGCCTTAGTCGTGGTGTGAGTGCTTATGCTACAACACACTTGAAGTCATGGCGTATTTATCCATGGTATGTTAGACCATCCTGAACTTGGGATTAGGTCTGCTTAAGCCTTCTTAGGCTGTTGTATGCCTCTCAGAGAGCTCCGGACCGGCCTGGAGCTTCAATATTCCTGAGGTTTGCATCAAGACTCGTATGTTGAGTCGTATTAAGAGGAAATCCATGAGGATACGTCTCTGTTAACTCTTCACCGTATACCATTAAGCGACCTGGTTCTGATATCGAGATGGGTGTCGACATGAAGCAGATCAATGGGTTTAATATGTTGGTGAGGTTATTAGTACTGCACTATGATATTACCCTCCCCACCGGAGTTATAAGATAGAGCTCATAGAGAGTTTGTCCAGCTCATGGAATGGGCTGCACTCTGAGCTATGAAATGAGCCTGAATAGGCGATTGCCTTTAATAAGGCGTGGTTTCGAGAGTGTTTTTGACAATTTTATCCCTCTCTCATTTTTGACATCCAGGGAAGTATTGTGTCCAAAAATCTCTTCGAGGCTCCTTGTAGATTTTCCGCGTTGCTCGTTTTCGTGAAGGTTGTCGTACAACGAATTTGGTATGTAGTCGTGAGCACGTCTTTGTTTGTCTCCAGAGTAGGTTTGCTCCATGGAGACCCAAAATAAAATAATTTCCCCACAATATGGTTTACCGTACTGGGTTGGTAGCTCTAACACTGAGGTTGTAGGCAATGGTGTTGATTAGAGTTCTTCTCTTGAGTCTCCCTTCCTTCGAGAGATCTGTAGTGGGTAGTCCCATGATGTATGGACATCTCTGGTCGAGTAGACTCTTCCCATGATGATGAAGCGCTTCGGGAGAGACAAGGGAGCATCTGTTGTACTTCACGTTTCCCTTTGGGTCGTGGCAGCCGGTATTGCTATCGGTACTTGGTGGAGTGAGAGCGGCGGTGGCGAGGAGTCCCCAGTTATGTTTTCTGGTATCTTATCAGCGCCTCTTGTTGAGTTCGCCTTCCCTCGTGCAGACACATGTGTATTGGCCTTTCGAAGACGAGGAGGCAGAGCGTTCTCTTTAGTTGTTGAGACTCATCGGGTCGGGGTAATCCGGTTGCTCCATCCTTATTCAGACGTCTAATAGCTCCAGTACTTCGTCGAAGATGATGAGTCTGGGAATCCTGTATAGGCTTCAGTCCTCGTACTCCTCGCGGTTGTTGTTGCAGATCTGCATCTTGTGGTTGGGTCACATTCTTGCTTGGGACCCTTTGAGTTGTATTGTGTCGGTACCCTGTCGTCTGGTTATCGACGGGTCTCCTGTTATCACGAGCTTCTTCAATCCTTACATCTTGGATCCTTTCCTATCAAGACAGGGACGGCTGTGGTTGATCGTCTTGCGGCTTCGGAAGTTTGAAGTCTGAACTTCCTCCTCCTCTTGGTTCTCCAGGGGTTTTTTATCGGTCGAGTAGCAGAGTTGGACTGTTGGACATGCTTGTGTTCAGGTTTGACTTGAGAGTCCAAACCCTGGAGTTCCTGGCTGGTTCCAGTGGTGACTCTAGAAGTCCCATTTCTCGTCGTCATTCTATTAGTGATGATGGAGTTGTCCGTCCCTTCAGTGTTTGTTGGTAAGTCTTTTGTTGCCATGGGTATTACAAGTTTGATTTACCCCTTTCCAATAGTTGCAGCGCCGTGACTTGTGGCGCCATCACTCGTGGTGTCCTAGATTGGGGCGTCGTGATTCGTGGCGCCGTGACTTGTGTTGTGATCCGCTTCGACCCATACTGTCACCTGAAGTTTTCAAAGCGATCTTGAAGTCGTATGCTCTGGGTGTGTCACCTCTGTAGCTGGACTCTTCCTCTTATTCCCTTCGGTGATGGTACTCACGGAAGGCAAGTTGTTGTAGTACTGCTTGTTGATGAGGTTGATGTCGCCTTCGTCATTACAAGCCTCTTCGCTTCTTAGGGGTTTGGCCCTCTCGGTAGCGCTGGTGCAGGCTCTGCCAGTGGGGGCTCCGGGAATTTTTTGGGCCTCAGTACTCGGTGGTGTCGATGCTCCCCTCTTGGGGAAAGGGTCCCTCTACACTCTGTGTGGGCACGTTTGTCAGTGCTGGTGAACTGGCGTCGTCTCCTCCTCTGGGTTCTGGAGTGGTCTCTTCAAATCGTCTTTTACGGCATATCCGAGTTGTGGCTCTCTCCATGTTGAGGTTCTCCTTGAGTAGAGATCATCTTGTCATCCTAGACGGGGATCGCTGCGGTGTTCGTATTAGTAGCAGATCTGGGAGTTCCTTTGGCTTGTGAACTTGTTGACGGTTTCGTGGTTAGAGTTTCGAGATGATCCGAGACTTCAACTTGGGTCTTGATCCGTCTTTCCGGAAGATCGTCTCGACACTTGACTAGTTCCTCCGAGGTTGGCGTCCTTGGCGCTTCCTCTTCCTTTAGGTTGGTAGCATATGTAACTGCGTTCTCCCCCGCCTTTTGTTTGAGGTTGAACAGTTCTGCATATTCTTTGAAGTCTGGGATGGTCTCTAAGACTTCATGTGGTATGTCGTAGGGGATGAGTTCACCTTCTCCTCGGAGCTTGTCACGTACAATTCCAGACTCCGGAAGAGCTTTGATGGAGATTTTTATGGCTGTGCCGATGTCTACTGCCGGTTTTCCAGGGTTTTTCTCTCGAGTAGCTTTCCTCGTGGTGAGTCCCCATTGACTCGGTGAATGTGGGCTATCAAATAAGAGAGGGGCGGACGAAGTACCTTCTTGGTTGAGGGGGTCCTCATCGACTCCCCTAGGTTCTGCAGGCGCGACTACTGCCTTGCTGCTCTTTTGTACAAAACGCTCCATGAACTCCAGAGGGAGCGTCTCTCGGTTGTTGTAGATCCATGGGCGTCCCAACATCATATCGCTCTCAAGGACTCCCTTAACAATGTGAAACCCCGCTATGGTTGGGATCGTGGCGATTTCGACGGGAAGGTCGATCCACCCGTAAGTGCGCACTTCGACCCCGTCAGGACCTTTGATGATGGCAGGGGCGTGGATGGCTCTTATGCGAGGGATGTTAGCGGCTCTGAGGTTCTTGGCTGAGATGATGTTCACTGGGGATCCCGGGTCGATGAGTGTCTTCGAGAATTCAGTATGAGACAGGCGGGCGGTTGTGAGAAGTCCCCAGCCTTGTCCTTCTGTTGGCTGTTCCTGTTTGGACATTGTCTGCTCATTGTCTTCCTTGAAGGGTAGGCGTTTTCCCGACACTACCATGTTGAGTGCTGTGAACATGTCTTTCCGCTGTGGTTTCGAGAGACAAAGAGTCTCGCATAGTTGGCACATTATCTCCTCCACTCTCTTGTTCACCGGCTCCTCAGGGAAGGTGAATGCTCGAACGGATAGATGATCTTGATATACTCCTCCGTTTCCTAGGTGCAATTCCCCGGACTCCTCCTTGGCTTTGAAGATCTGGCTTTCTGCCTCCGCATCTCCGGTTGATGTGGTCCTCCTTGGTTCATGTTCTTGTTTGGGGGTCCCGGAGCTGAATTAGTGCATTTTGGATGCGTACCTTCCGTGGCAGGGCCTTTCCTCCGTACTTCGTGCGGGTACGGTGGTCGGTGTGGATAGGTAGCACCACCTCTCTTTCTCGATTTCGTAGTAGCTTTTCCAAGTCGTTTGTCGTGACGTAGCGGGATGGTTGTCCTTCTCTTTGGCGAGACTCTTCTGGAGCGGATGACGGACGAGTAGGCACTGCAGCGGCTGCCTCAGGGGTTCCCTTGACTGGTGGATTCAACAACTTCGAGGTTAGAGTTTTGAGACAATCCAGGATCCCTAGTTGCGTATCGAACGTCTTGTCTTGGTTTCCTGCGAGGACATCTTGACGTTTGGCCGACTCATCCATAGTTAACGCTCCCGACACTCTTTTCTCTTTCTCGGTGGTAGCGCTAACCTCAGTCTTGGAGGAAGGGTTCTTCTCAGAGGTTTGGGTTGGAGCGTTAGGAGTGATTGGGGTGATAGGTATAGCCGAGATGATAGGTATTGAAGAGGAAGTATCTTGGGTAACAGGTACATTGGGTGTATTGCTGGATGCAGGTGGGTTGGTAGGTGCTGCGTTGGAGGCTACAACACCGTCAGTTGAAGAGTTGGGGTTTTTGGCGTCTGATCCCGACCTAAGTTCAACCATTTTTGAGCGAGTTTCCCTAGAACCGAGAGAATGATCTCCCACTGTGGTCGCCAACTGTTTTTACCTGCAAAAAAAATGTACCGTCTCTGGGTACTTTATTAGTGCTCGGAGATCAAAGTCGAACAAGACAAGCCTAAACCAAGAAAATGGTCGTTCCCGTCTTCTTCGGTCACAGAGAGGATAGAGGTTGGTCTAGGGAGGGAAACAGCGAAGAAACTTGAGATCAGGTTGAGGATGTGTTTTGGGTGTAAGAGTTCAAGATCTCCGTCGTGAAGTCGACTAGAAATCTCCAAGGCTAGAAACGTGTTTGGATTCCCAGGTGTGTTTTCTCCGAGGCTCTGATGTTGTTGTTTCTATTTCTGTGTTCTAGCCATTCTGCCTTGGAAGATAGAGGAAGCCTCAATTTATAGTTTTGAACTCACCCTGATCTCTCGACAGAGAACGTGGAAGTCGTGGAAGAGTGGGGGAGTGTAGGACATGAGTTGGTTTCTGCAACTGCCTGAGTCGTGTAGATCATGCCCACTCGCGCCATCTTCTCGTAACTGTCCACTATCTCCATCAGTTTCTTTCAACTTCCGTAGACCGCCAGACCAATACCCCTAAAGTTATCCCCCCATGTGATGTTTTGATGTCTCGAGTGAGTGATACGCGGATATTGCGTAGTTGAGTTGAGTAGAGTAGAGTCGTATGACTAATTGTCGCGACCAACATGAGCGTGGTGCCTCCAGGACACGAGTGTAGGAGTGGCCTTGGCTGTTGGCCAAGGCCATAAGTGTTTAGCGCCAGCCCAGGAGGCTATGGCCTTGGTCTTTGGCCAAGGCCAATTTTGAAAGCGCTTTGGCACTAGTTCTGTTATGGTGGCGCCACGGCCTTGGCCTTTGGCCAAGGCCAACCTGTTGTGGCGCCATGGATTATGGCGCCAAGGCCAACCTGTTTGCGGCTATATTCCTCGTCACGGCCTTGGC
>JAJJMA010071487.1:0-40013 GCA_023529015.1 Papaver nudicaule
GGCAATGAAAGCACACACAGAAAGGAGATGTGATAGGCAAATAAAGATACTGACTTATGCATCTCACCATCATGATCAGACACCACCTGCATCAGAAAGATGCATATATGTCAGATAAACAAAGGAGCATGGACACCCAAATGTAGAGTAGATGCAACAACAGATCCAATGTAGCCTTATTTTCAAATCACATATACAAACTACAAGCATAACTTACAAGAGACAAAGCCCGTGATATTGTATAGACCCAATCTCCATTCCCATCAGCATTCCAATAACGGTCCCTATCCAACCTCGCTACTCTCAGTCACAACAACACAAAAATATCAATCCAACCGTAAGTAACCAAAAAATTACAACAAAATCCAAAAACAAAACTACCAGGACACAACAAGAAACGAAACACCAGAACCATAAACTGCGCCGAACATACCTAGAATCTTGTAATAAGCTCTATACATCATATATGTCCCATCAATAAGCATCACTCGGCCATTGTTTGAATTAACCTTAGCATTTTGTTCAACACGATTAGCAAAATTCACTACTGTTGAGGTAATTCCGCGTGTTTCTGACTCTAACGCATCGGTTAATTTACGAGGAGGCAGTGCTAGAATATTTCAATGAAGCAGTAGCATCAATCACAAAGAACGAAAAACAACCAAATTAATCAGTACAGTCGAACCTTAATCGTGTTGCCTCTCTGCTTCAAGCTTCGTCTTCACGACATACGATGCTTAGAAATAAACCCTAGAAAATTAAACCTACATTGCATTAGAAAAAAAAATGCTTTAATTCAATGAAATCCAATGAAATTCCAATCAATTTTCGTAACCCTAGAAAATAGAATGAGTTAAGAAATTGAGATTTGGAGAGGGAATACATACAAATCGACGAGAACATCTTATTCTTTACAGGTATCAGATGAGGGTTTTGATTTCAATAGCAATTAATCAAGGGTTACAAAATAGAGGTTCTCTTGTAGATCTGATACATGGGTTTCGATTTTGCCATGGGGTTTGATTTAGTCTTTGATTCATGAGAGTTGGAGTTCGACCTGGACATTTGGGCTGAGGAAGAAATCGAAATCGAGATGGAGATGGAGACGGATATTTCGATAGGTTGATGAGTTTCTACAACCAAAAAATAAGAAGGAGCAGAGAAAGTGACACAATTGGCAAACACAGGGATTGATTCGAAGGAAACCCCAGAAGCTCTTGAAAGGAGGAAGTGAAAGTTAAACTAGAAGAGATAAGGGCGAGTGCTGCAGATAAGTGATGAAGAGAAAATAGAAGATAAAACGAAATATAAAAGGGAAAAATCTAATTTTCAGTAAAAAGACATATTAGCCCATATATATGCAACGTTTTTTTGTATAATTTAATTTATTAATAATTAAAAGCCACTAGAGCAACGTTTTATTTATTTATAGCAACGTTTTATGCTTAGCAACGTTTATAAACGTTGCAAAACCGAAAAAACAAATGTTGCAAAAAACCGGATCTGGCGTAGTGTTTGAAATGAGGCTAACTTAATTTCGGAAATTCATTAAAGAACATTTCCATATTAGTTCCGAAATTCCTCACTTAAACTCATAGCTTTAATGAGATATAATACTATGGCATTTTTGCATTAAAGAAAAATATAATTCATTAGTGAAAATATATTTTCAATAAATGTTTGGCCAATAGTAAACAAAGCACAGAATACTCATAAGGTATATTTGGATATTTCATTAATTCGAAATATGATGCTTACCAAATATGCTCCTTGGTAAAGAGCTCAATTCGAAACATGTCCTTTTGTTTCGGAAATCTCCTTAAGGTATTATTACTTCCAAATGTCGTCATCAGCTTTAATAATGTCGACATGACTTCCTAGGCTTTGTTGACGGGCCAGAACGATCCTAGGTGGAAGTGGCAGCCGGTCTAATGTGGTTCAATGTTCCGCATAAACGTATCCTTACAGACGTGGACAAGCCTTGTGTGTTAAGCTTAAGTGAACACGTAGGTTCAAGGGATGTTCTGAATCACGCAAAAAGATATACCATTGAAGTACAATGCATGATTCATCGAGCAATAGCAAAATGTTGAATCTCCTGAATTCTTGATTCCAATATAGATGATCACGTTAATGATATCCAAGAATTCAAATCAAAACATCAAATGAATAATCAAATGAATATTTGATCGAGTAGTAAAATCATACGAAGATATAATCACATACAGTATTGATCAGAAATCATGTGGCTACTAACTAGAGCGACTAACCATATTTCTGATGATGGCTCAAGCCAACTTATTTGTACATGAATAAATTCAAACTTCAAACTGAGAATATCAAAATGATATTCGTTGAAGATGAATAAATTCGTTGAAGCACAAATCAAAATGATAGAGTTTGAACTTCGAAAATACGCATTCTCAGATAACCATATTAAGGTTTCAAAACCTACATAATGTTTGGCAGAAACCAGATTAAGGTTTCGAAATCTAAAGTTCATTATATGACCAGAACCAAATTAAGGTTCCCAAATCAAGTTTCCATATAGCAAAACCAAAGTGAGGTTTCAAAATCTAGATTCTGTTTAACAAAACCTTGGTTAAGGTTTCGAAACAAAAAACACATATTGGAGTCGTCACAAATTTTTGGTGTCGAACTTGAGAGTCCATGTTGTCAAGCACCGTTTCAGCATCACACCTTTTTAGCCTTGACGCACAGGTTATATTTCTTGGTTCATATAAACCTTTAGGAAACCCTAGGTCTTTTCGACCTTTTAGAACTCACATGGTCAAGATTCATTGATCTTGATTCTCAAGTCACTGTTAACCACCAAACATAGTTTCAAACTCATGTTCTCTCATTGGTCACAAAATTTAAGTTTCAGACCAATAGCTCACGGATACGAAAACCAGATTATGGTTTCCAAATCAATGTTTAGTTTTACCAAAACCTACATTGAGGTTTCGAACATTGAAAATCCATAAGATGAGATAACAAGAATATGGTTTCGGAATCCAGAAGTTTGATATGGCATACGAGATGTTCATATACAGAATCAAGTAAATGATTCAGAACTTCAATATTCAGAGCCAAACCAAGATGTGGCATTCGATGCTCAGAACAACAGTATATCGAGTCTACACCACATAAGTGTGAGCCACGATCTCACTTACATTTAGCTCATACAAGTATTTTCTAATCAATTCGACAGAGTCGGACTAGGTAAGTAGAGACATAATACTGTGATGGATTAAATCTCGTAGTATTGAGACAACATCACACTGTTATATCCAGCTCGGAGGTTTTAAGAAAAACCTTATATTACTTAGAGACAGAGAAGAAAAGAAAGCTCTAAGCAATATAGGAATGTCACAACTTCAACACAAATATCACAAGCGATAAAGTGGAGTTATATCTTAAGACACACTGATCACAAGTGATCAAGTCATAACGTAAACCTCAAGTAGAGAGTTATGTTTTTGTCTTTTGTAGCACAAGTGTAAAAGATAATGGAATCGCGTTATTTAGATTCACTAACCTCTTGAATGATGAAGCCGGATGTGTTCGTTTGATCTTCAGTCTTCCTTCAACTCTTCAAGTAGTGATTCCAAATCTTACCAAAATCTTCCACAACCTAAATCTAACACACTCATGACTTTACCTAATGTGTGTTGTTTAGCGGTCGAGTTTTGATGAACGAGAAATTTCATACCTAAGTTCTACTCTTCGAGTTCTTCTGCTTAGCTTGACAGCACACCAATAGTACCTGCAAAATATGTCAGTCTGCAAACAAGATATGTACTATTGAAAAATCAAATGATAACCAATACACTTACTCCCCCTGAATGTACGTAAGTTCGGATGTCTATCAAGTCCGACGTATTGTTATCAACTGTAGCACAACGCGAAAGTCTATAGTGCTTGTAACATATAGTGTTACTCCCCCTTAGTTAATGCTTTCATTCATTTTTCAATATACACACAGGCATTTTTCTCCCCATATGACACTGCTTACTGTCAAAGACCAAGCACTGAACGAAGTCAAGCTATCAATATTTCTCCCCCTTTTTGTCAAAAAGAATTGAGAAAGGGTCTCGAAAATATTTGGGTTCGAGATAAATGCTCAAGTTCAGAGAACTCGATTCAACATATAAGAATGAGTGCATTCATAAGGTCGGCATTTCGACAAGTTACAATATATATATATATATATATATATATATATATATATAAAATATATAAGCAGATATGAGTTATATTCCCGGTATATTCCACAACCACGCTCCCCTAAAGATATTTGTCTATTAAGGGCAAGTTCACAAAAGAACTCTCCCTCGTTGGTTGTCATTCCGTCGGACTTGAGAACAACGGAATAGTCTTTGTCAGAAAAATACTAAGATCTGGTTTTGGATTTTCGAACACGTCCGTAGTCTTACTAGATTATACCAAAACCACTGATTTATGCGTATAGTATAACTCCAGTCATAAGACACAAGGAGATCCAATAGTATTGTGACTAGCATAGAATCAATCTCCTCCTTACATAGTGCGTACAAAGTCATTAGTACAAACATAACAACCACAAACATAAGAAGGCCAATGATATCAAGATATTAAAACAATTATAGATCATCTACATGGGAGATAAAGGAATTATCTTGATAACCTGCAACATATATTCATAATAGATTAGGAAATATTAAATCAAATGTTGCATTCGAAACTGGCGTAATATCTTTAGTTTTTCGCTTTTTCTGATTTTTAATTTATGAAATAAATATTCATAAACAGAATCGAAACTTGCGTAATAAATTTTTATTATTTTTCAAAACTAAAACAACAAACCAAATAAATAAATAAAAACTCTACTAATAATTTTTTATTTTTTTTAACAACAGATTCGAAACATAGGAAGGTTTTATAAAAAAACCCAAAACTCTAGACATGTCATATAATGACTACTCGGTACTGGTTGAAGGTTCTTGAGAACTGCATTTTAGAAGTTTCTTGAAAAGCTTCATTAGGGTTTTTATGTTATCACATGTACGATTGAGACGCAACCTCATCAACTCTAGTTCCCTGGTATTTAGATCAACTTGTTCCTTAATCACTTTGTAATGACCAAAATGATCAACTACATTATTTGTGGAAGCCATCGCAACTATATTATTCACATCTTCAGCAAGTTGGATATGACACGGATTGACTACATATTCTTCATCAAGTACAATAGATTTTTCGAACAAGCCTTCAAACCCTTCAGGAGAAGGAGGAGTGTCAGCAGTATTTCCTTTCATGGCAAAAGATATTTCGAAAACGAGCTTTCTCTCTTTTGAAGAAGTCAGGGAAGAGATATGAGCACAAGAAGTGATTTCGAAATTGGTCTAACTTGATCACTATAAATAGAGAACAAGATTCGAACCCTGCCAAATTATGTATCTCAATATTTTAGGTATATTTCTAAAATATGGTTCGGAACTTATTACGGAAATCCATAATTACCAAGCACATGCTGATTTTGAAATAGATTTTAGGAAATAGTGAATATTATAAAATATACTAGCTTTTAAAAATATTTAGATTTCGAAACTGAAATATAATTTTTGGCTTACTAATGGAACATTTTTTATTTTCTAACTACTGATGATACAACATTATCTACATAGTTATGCACGAATCCTCTTAATACCTAAATATTGCACGGATGTGCAAGTTTATGATAGGCTAAGTGGTCTCATGCGCAGTTGCGCACTTTTCATCAGTAGTACTGGTTCCAGAATCAACCATAATAATTTCATTTTCAGAAGGCAGACTTTCCTTTATCACATTTTTCTTGTTTCGAGACAATCGTTTCGAATTTTCGAAATTCTTATGTGAGGTAGGATGCTGACCAATCATGTCAGAGTTGCATTGAATACAACATGTACAAAAGTGATCTGTTGAAATTTTGGTTTAAGGCCAAACAGGGTAAAACACATACTGATATGGCAAGTAGTGAGGTGTAGCACAACAATTAATACTTTGAAGATTAGAAAGCTCATTCCTTAAGTTTCTTACCTCGTTGAGTACTGTCAGCCACTGCTTTGCATTAGGATAATTTTGTTATTTTTCTTTTTCGTTTTTCGAAAAGTTCCATTTGTTTTTCCCTTTATCCAAAGTGATATCAGTGTTGCTCTTGTTACCCTTGTTGTCACCTTTGCTAGGATTTTCACCAGATGTCAAAGTTTCAGCACTTGGTGTAATAGATTCTTCTTTAGGAATACAAAATTTTCTACTCAGAACCTCTATAAAATCCTTGGCACAAGCAGCATCAAGATCATGTATGTATAAGATATTGTCGAAAAATTCCTTAATAGACAGATTACAAGAGACATTATCAGTTTGATTAAACACAAGTGGTGTGTTGATTATTGAGTGTAACTGACTGATATTGTCCGAGTCTTTTGAAACAGAGATCTTCAGAGTTTTGACAGATTCTTTTAGAGATTCATTTCCCGTGTTCAATTCTTCAATAAGTTGATCCTTTACTTTGATGTTTTCCATTAGACATGTCAACTCGGATCTCAATCGCTTGTTTTCGGAGTTGATCATATTTATGGGTTTTAAAAGTCTAGACAATTCTTCCCCAGCTTCCTTTTCAGCATCAGAGTCAGATATGTCAGATGTAGTAGGGGTTCTTACCAAAGATAACATGACCACGATTAGGTGACACATCAGAATTTTCTTGTGAAGAAGTGGTTGCAACAAGTGCAGATCCAGAACAGGTGTTAGGGCATTGTCCGTTCAAACCCACCAGCTTTGGTGTGTCAAGTTGGATGTCAGTTTGAGGTGTCAAAACACAATTCTTGATTTAGCCTACTAGAGTTTAGATTTCGGAATTGGGATATAGACAAAGTAGAAGAGACCTTGAAGACGAAGACTGTGAAGACAAAGAAGACATCAATTATTCTTCATCGACAAAAGGTTAGTAGGAGTTATGACTTTTATGGAAATTCGTTTATTTTACTTATTCTATCTTTCGAAATAGTTGGCTACTTTAGTAGAGATACTAATAGCGATTGAGATCGTATTCTTGTTTACATAACCATGTGTTATGTTAGTATTGGTTCCCACGAATACTAAGGTTACAAGATGTGTGAGATAGATTGGATACCATCTTTCCATAGCAATGGTTTGCTTGCAAATCACTTGTAGGATATGGGTGAATCTAAAGGAGTACTCTTGAGCAAGAGTCCAGTGGATTATAGCTGAGGGCGTAATAACACGTCTAAGTACTGTCCCAACTCAGAACTTCCAGCGGATCCAGTTAAACCCTAGTTTGGAACAAAGGCGGTTCATGAACAGTGACTCCGGATTTTTTTCCTGAGTTCCAAAACATCAATTTGTACACGTACATGTATGTGAACCACAGATTCGATGTATCCGGCTGGAATTCAGAAGGACGGTTCACGAACCGTCCAAAGTGAATATTCTCTTGAATTTCACACGGGTTAAACTCTGACTCCTTTATCTCTTAGTTGGACTTGGTTATCACGAAAATATTTTTTGTGGTCCATCTAACGATTCTCAATGTGTCAATAAGATAAAGATTATCTCTGGTATGTTGGATATCAATCTTGAAGTGTTTGTGAGCTAACAAAACACTTGGCAGACAAATGATAAAGATTTCCAATTGAGATAAATCTAGGTTTCTTTGTGTGCAAGTCAAGTAACGAGTTCGTTTTACACGGGCACTGCTAAACTTGTGGAACAAGTAACTAGTTGTTTTATTCCTAAGCAACCTATCTTATTCAGTGCTATAAATAGAGGGTTTCAGAACGAAAACCACAAGCATCAAGCATACGTGAAGTTTCTCTGTGGAATTGATCGTAAACTCTTTTCACTTAGGTGAAAGCTTGTTGTGGTATAGTCATCCTCTATTAGGTAGCAGTTCCTCTGTGGGATTTACCTAACGACTATAAAGATTTCTCTTGAGAGTTGGGAAGCACAAGTAGGAGATTGAGACCTTAGTGGTTGAAATCGGATTAACCTGTAACCTTGGTTGCCTGATTACGTTCTTGTCTATTCTACGGTCCTTCTCTTCTGCTATAATGCCATTCAAGAACTGATACACAACAACATGGTTTAAGGAAGCAACGCAAGACTGCACGACATGTTGTAAGACCCAGTTAATAACAATTCTAAGAAACTCAAAAGTACTGATGATTGACCATTAAGCACCAACAAAATTACAATATAGCTGATTATACCCGCATCCACCACATAGATACATAGTGTCAAAAACCAAAAAGTTCAGAGAGAATAATAAAAAAAAATCATCAGTGCATGAGGAGAACGAAAACTTAAAGATAGTAGAAGAAACAACATCTAAGAAGATGGCCCAACATCATGAGGACGGAGGACAATTGAGAAACTGCCGCAGAAGCTGAAGACTGAGTAGTTTGCGGAACATGACGTTCGGGAGGTGCCAACCTGGGATAACTCTTGCACGTATCCCTCTGGACATCGTCGTAAACAGCGTTCACCTTAGTAACATACTTGATGTGTGCTTTAAAGATTATCTCAGTAATCTTATGCTTAAGCAAAGATGCATTCTTCTCTTCTTTGGTGGCGCGGAGTTCAGAAGTGGTGGGACAAAATTTGCAGATTAGCGCGTTGATTCTCTTCTTGGGATAACTTCTCTTGTAACTCAGTACTTTTGGCATCCGCAGCGCGAAGTTTCTCCTCAATACCTAGGAAAAACAATGAAACATATATAAAATAAATAAGTTATGCGGAGCACTGGAAGACAAAAACATGAAAAACAAAAATTGGGACTCCATCCTTAACAAGATTACCCTTGAGATCTCCAGATAAAGTCTCATTGGTTTCACTAAGAAGGGAATTATCTCTCGAGACTTTAGTGTGCGACGCTTCAAGACAATCATAAAGGGACTGTTGATTAACTATCTCTAACTTATGCAGTAAAGTCTCGTGTTCAATACGTATATTCTCTCAATAAACTCCTTTTACCGCGGAGCCCATCTTGGCTAGCTTATCTCATCTCGAGATCTTTTAGATGTTAATTCCTCAACGGTGTGTTTAGTCGTGTTCAATTTAGCCATAAGATTTCCAAACTCATCTCTAAAGCTGAGGTTTTCCCTGGAAAGTTGGGATACTTGCGTACGCAAACTCTCAATGGTAACACGATCAGAATCAGAGGTACGACTGGAAAGACGTTCACGTAATTCTGAGAGTTGACGAGACGCATCAACCAAGGAAGAAGATTTCCAGGACAACTCAGCTTCGGCCTTTTTCTCGTAAGCTCTGTAATCCGCAAGCACCCTAAGCCCTTTGTTTTCAAGCTCGTAATAGGCTTTTTTGTATTCCTTAATTACATCACTCTGCTTATTATACCTAAGCTTCACAGTTACTAATTCGAGAGAAAGTTGTTTATTTTGATTACGGAACTGGTTAACCGATTCGCGAAGATTCGATTTCATCCACACCCGCCCCTAGTCAGCAGGGGAGATACTTCGGGTAACGTACCAAACTCAAAATGAAGCTAATAAGGAGAAAGAACAAAAATCTTACCTTGCTTAGAAGTCAGTTGAGCGCGGAGATTTTCGAGTTCAGTACGCAATGACGCATTCTCATGAGACAACTTGGTGTTCGATTCCCTCAACTGATCAACCTCGGGAGCAATAGGTGCGGCTTCCAAAAGATTTTTCTTCAGTTCGGTAATTTCAGCACAGGCTTTTCCCAACTTGGCCCTCTCATCAACAAACAGAGATCCTAACTGGATAGATTTGAACCTGAAATACTTGTACATCATACATCACCTATACTGATACTTCATCAACTAAAAAAAAAAAAAAAAAGAAAGATAAGTATGTCATTCTCGTAGCGCGCAATAAAAGAACTTCCAAAATAACAAAGAGTCAAGTGCATTACCGCAATAAGATTCATCTGAGGAAATAAGTATGCTTCACCATTAGCAATAAGAATCATCTCTTTGACACTGAGATCAAGATTTAAGTCAGCAGTAAGGGTCGCGCTTCCTGAATCATTAGAGCAGCGTCCCCAGCTATCACACACGTTTTCAAATGGGGGCAGTGGTAGTTTGATCACGAATGCGGGTACTAATCTCTGGCTCTCCTACCACCGCCGCGGAAGATGAAGATGGGATTGAAAGATAACCCCTAGCTTTTTACCAAGCGAATCCCCTTTCATCGTCGGACAAGTACATCAACAACTCCTCAACATCAACGTTAACAATCCCGTACTTGAGGAAGGGATGGATGGTGGATTGGTAATTACCATTGTCGACAATGAAGAAACTTTCTCGCCCATAGCTGGTTTGTGAGTAGCTGGCTGCTGCACGACATGTCGATCCCAGTCCTCAAAATCCAAGAGTACGTCGACAGTTGGGGAAAGTTGATTGTCTATTTCCGTATTAAATGAAATCGACTTGGACTGAATTTGTTGAGCTTTTCCGCGAAGGGTATCATTATATACCTCATTGGTATCTTAATCAAAATCCACGCGGTTACCCCCAGAAGTGTCTCCTAGAAAATACATGAAGAAGAGGCATTAGAAACCACATAAAGAAGGTAAAACCAGAGGAGAATAGGGATAACGGGAAAGCCATGTTCAGAGCCAAAAGCACTTGTGCCAAAGCCATCCTCAGCATTGAAGTCTTTCTCCTCCACCTCATGAATGATAGGGGATACAAACACCTTTTTGGTCTTACGAGAACGCCCGCGCGGAGGAGTAGCATCAGGATCTATAGAAGTAGAACGCGAAGTAGCATTGGGATCAGAACTCTGCTCACTCTCGCCCATGCCCTCATCTTCCCTACGAGAATCTACCTCGGAATCCATCTGATCAATTTCCTTCGAGTTAGAAGATTCGCGGTCCATGTTCCCAGGGTTGTAGGCTTTCTCTTGTCCATGATCTTCAAACTCCTCTTCATCATCTTGCTCTTCTCCAGTTGGTTCCTCCTCGTCATAGTTCTCTGATTGCTCATCTTCATCATTTTCCTCAGAGGAGGATTGAGGTAGGGTTTTCTTTTTCTTACTCACCTAAGAGAAAGAGCAGTCAGTACGGAAAATACGTGCGTTAAATAAAAAATGAAAAAGTTGAGGAAAATGCTACATGAAAATAGGAAGCGGTAGCCTTTCGTTTCTTGGACGCTTCTGCTTCCGCACCAGAAGGAGGAACAAGGAAGAGACGATAACCGTCGGGGAAGCCTTCGAAATTCAGATTGTAAGGACAAAATCCTCTGTAGCGTTTGGGATACTTTTCGCGGTGAAGATCAGGATTTCCTTTGACAAATCCATTTTCCCAAGGACCAATGACTTCCATGGGAGTACTGTAATCATGATCATCCCGCACCTTGTCACTCTTGGGAACGCCTTTAGTTTTGCTGCCATCAATGTCAGTGAGTAGACGTACTTGGCCATTCTGGCGTTGTTTTGCAGTCAATATGCGCCTTTTGACACCGACGCTCCAGCTCACCCCGAGCGGTAGACGATATGTAGTCGATGTAAGTGTTGTTGAAATTCTTCGCGGTGTAAAATTTCTGCTCAGAAAAATCAGGCTTGAACGAAGTTATCATGGTCTTCTTATCATTACGATCCGCGCATTCAGTCAGCACACGCCAGAAGCTTCCCATGTAGGTTGAGACATGGCGCCAGTCATACCCTTCCCTTTTGCGCACAAACATCACGTCATAGATAAAGTGGTTTGTTTCGTTGGAGTCATACAAAGGAATCCTCAAACCAGCAGCCAATGCACCCACCGTGGTTAAAAGCCTAGTATCGCTATACTCATACTTTTCTATCATATCAAGGGATAGCACATCACCTTGACCATAGAAGTTAACCTCGAACTTCTCCAACCCAAACTTTTTCTTGATGTCCTCAATGCTCCAATGCTTATAGGAATGGTTTTCAGGTTTTATCACAATCTCGGGATACCTCTCCTCCTTTACCGTGTACTCATCTACTATGGACTCACCCCGTGAAGAAGCTTTGCTGCCAGGAGGACTGGGAAGCTTCTCAGTCGGCAACTTTTCAGAAGTCCTAGAGGAAGTGCGGGCACTCTTCCGCGATTCAACCTTGGCCTTTGGATTCCCTTCAGCACCTTTCCGCACGAGAATATGCCGTACGGACATCTTTAGAAGATTTACTAACCGCACGCGCGCGAGTCTCTTCCTCCTCACGGGATGATCCAGTCTTCTTAGCAGCACGAGAGCGATCATCTGCCAGGTTGGGTTGAGGTTGGCTGGGGGGTCTGTCACTATGAAGAGGTTTTATGTTTTTTGGTTCACGATCTGAAGGAGATCTCCGGTCATCACGGGATCTGCGTCTATCATTGCCCCCACGGGACTGCTCTTGACGACCCTCGTCTCGAGAAAATTATGTCTTTCTCTCAGAACAATTGGACTCATTCCTGCCATCCCCGCGAGGTTTTTCTCTCTTGTGCTCCTCACGTGAACGCCCATCTTTGGAACCTTCTCGAGAACGACCTTCGCGGTATGCGTCATGAGACTGTTTAGATCTGTTCTCCGTACGGGGACTATGATCACGAGAAGATCTTTGATGACGGGGATTCTCTTCCTCACGAGAAGACATGGCGCCCTGTACCAGTAAGCAACCACGGGATTAAAAGATTAAAGACTACAAGGGGACGAGCAACGGATAAATCTACCCGCGCGGGATAAAAACAAAATAAAGAATTTGGGCTTATAATGAAGAACAGGGGCAAGTATATATACTTTGTTTTAAAACTGTGTTCTCCATCATAACCCCAAATCGCTCACGCGTATCCACGCATGAAATCGAACAAAATCAGGAATATACTCAAACATTCACATACAAGCGCATTCGAGATAGTACAAGGGATTTCAGGAAGCATCCACATTCGTGACAGAAGTAAAGGTTACAATTGATAAGAACCCTAAATTCTAATCCTGGTTTGAACCCTAATTTTAACAGTCGATTAAGGCATATATCATCCAAGCATCACAATTACGACCTATCAGAACACAGCATCAACACTGAATCAAATAATTTCCGGAGATACGAAAATGCAATTTTTACAAGAACCCTAATGTAGAGGGTAAAATGCCATGAGGACACATCTCAACATCCCCATAAGGGAATACCACAAAAGGCGATGCTCGAAGTACACTGGAACTCAAGAGAAGTGACGCGAACCTAAAGGGAGGTGACGAATGAGTATAATGATTGCGATACTAAAGACTTTGGGAAACACACGACAAGCTCGAAGGAGAATCTACGAATGGTAAAGATCCTTGGGATGGCATCCCGAAGACACCGACTTACTCGACAAACTCTGACATATCCACGATTGAGTAGTTTGTCCTATTAGCTGTAATCCACTTTCGACTCGGCCTATATAAGGCGAGCTCGAGGTCCATTGTAAGGGTTGGATTTTTGGTGTAATCTTAAGTCGTAAGAGTGAGATTAGGTTAGCATCTCCTCAAACTTCTAAAGCATCATCTCCATGTATTATTGTACAGTGAAATGCAAGTTGTAGTCATGATTATTCGTTATCTTATTACTGTTGGTCTTAATCAGTCTCGATAATGTTCTTAGTTTCTTCGTATTAATATCAGCACCATATAACGCAACTAAGACCTAAGTTTAGGCTAATAGATCTAATGGCTGTCGAGTATAAAGTGTTTATGCAGATTTTATACTCACACACCTAATCCACTATGTTTCGGCAGGAGAAAAAGATTTTGAAGAAGAAGGCTAACCCAACATAATTAGAAGCAACAAATCAAGGCATGAAGAGGAAAGAATCAACGAAAATTCAACCAACTAGCAGGAACCCTAAATTCTCGACTGATGAATAATTAAAGCAAGAAACACTAGCAGCAATAAATAAAAGGAAGTACCTGATTGAAGAAAGGACCAGGACTGCAGGTCGGATTTCGGCAGTATGTTGTTGAAGGAATAATAGTAATGGCAGTGATGATGTTGTCGGAGAAGACAAGAATAAAAAGAGGAAGGAAATAAAAATGGAAAGAGAGAAAGTGATGGCTTTAACTTCTACATCCACAGGTTATATAGGAGTATTAAAGTCCACAACCCCACAAATCTAGGAGGAGTTGACAAACGTGGAAAAATGAAGAGGCAAGGACATTTCTTTCCCAATCTACCCTCAAGAGAATTTGAAAAGAAAGGGGCAAACTGTAATAGCACATTTGTCATCAAACACGTGGCAAGATCTCAAGCCTGTAGCAACTTAATACGATGTCCAAACACGTACCGAGTAAAGATCTAGAGTTGCTTTATGGGATCTCGAGATAATTTGAAATCAACGGTTAAGATGTAATCAGACCCAGCTGGGCGTGATTGGACAACTCAGTGGTGGTTGAGAAGTGGCAGCAACATTTAATGCCAACGGAACTATGCGCAGAGTAGACGTGGCAGATTCACAGCCAAGTATTACCCCAGATGCAGACGCAATCCACCATGTCGCACAGAGATATTGAAGTACCACACCCATATCGAACCACACCAATTCAGGACGCGCGGGATTAACATGATGAACAATGAATTATGTATGAATTATATAAATACCCGACCCCTCCCACTGAAAAAGGGGTCGACCAAAATCAGCAAAGATCTAGGATAGGAGAGAGAGTGTCTTGTTTTGAACTCATCCTAGTCTAGGAGTAAGAAAAGCATTGATCATACACTTGTAAGTCCGATTAATCATTTGAAAGCAACTTTTATCACATCGATGATACTCATAGATGAGTTGAGAGGATTTCATTACTTTGATATGAATGGCTAGCTTATACATTAAGAATCATGATTATACCAGTATAGAATGTTTCTTTGATTTACCTTATAACATATGTTGTTATATCACCCAAAGTTCAATTATTCCGCATTCAAGCATTCAGTGCGGATCTAATTATAAACCATTAATCTGACCAATAGATGTAGTCAACTAAAGCAAATAAAGGCATGTTTACCACTGTTCATTTCGTATTCCAAAAGCAAAATCTGCATGGGTATTCTTCAAAGTTATATCTCTTAATATCATTATTGTATCGCACTCACATGTATGCTGCGATATTGATTGTGAGTTCATAATAAAAACAAATAGATTTATGCGTTCACAGGTAAGCAAAAAAAAAAAATGTGTGCTGATGGCCATACCGTTAGCTTTTATAGTTACATATAAATATATACTTAGAATATTGGAAAGGAGTCGGAAAAAATTGAATTGAAATTGGAGTGAGGTTAGAGTACGATCCAGTTCGAGGACGTACAAAAACGACGGGCAGATTTTTCATGACATAGAAAGGCCTCTTTTTGCGGCCTCTCGTAAGTTTTCATAACCGAGTGGGACTTGAGCACGATTCGTCATACGCAAACGCAAACGCAAACGCAATAGGCTAGCGGCCTAGCCTTATATATAGACTGCTACACAACCAGAAGCTGAAAGAATCCTAAAACAGCCATTTTAACAAACATGAATTCAGTTTCTACAAGCAAGAAGCGTCGCATCACTAATGACTTGGAAATTAATAATGATCATCATCGGGGGAGTTCATCATCATCTGTTGTTGTTGGTATTGTTGATATCTTAAACCAAATCTTATTATGTTTACCAGTAAAATCACTGCTTAGGATTAAATCGGTATCGAAACAATGGTATTCGCTTATAGCTGATCCATTATTCATTCAAAATCACTGTCTGCAAAACCCGGTTTCAATTAGAGGATTTTTCACGACCGGCACCGCAGATATCTCCACCACAACCCCAAAGTACGAATTCGTCTCCCTTGACAAATCAGCCTCCCCTCCCCCCTTTGAAACCCTGACCTTCATCGACGGTTTATTAGATTTACAGATCAAACAATCTTGTAATGGTCTTTTATGCTGCAGTAACTTTACCGGTAGCAGCATGCATTATCACAGTACTTATTACGTTTGCAATCCATCCACCAAGAAGTATCGCCCAATTGCTTACGGACGAGGAGCAGAGTTGGGTTTTCTTGATCTTTGTAGTGTAAGTTTAGCTTTTGACCCTCTCAAGTCACCTCATTACAAAGTTGTTTGTGTTTGGTGGACAAGGAAACCTATAAACGATGGTAGTTACTACGATAGTAACTATTATAATTACTGTGGTTATCAGATGGAAATTTATTCTTCGGAGACGGAGTCTTGGAAGTTTTGCGGAGGTGTTTTCTTATTACCTTATTATACATTCTCTAGAAGTGGTGTATTTTGGAATGGTTCTTTGCATTGGGTGAACATGTCTTCTGTTGTTTATTTCAATGCTGATCTTGAATCAAGAATGACAATGCCAACACCACCTTGTCCGGAAGGAGAGAATGTAGTGGCGACAAAATACTTTGGGGAATACAGGGGACGTTTGTATCTTATTAATGCTTATCGTCCATGCACACATTTAACAATTTTCGAATTGGAGACCGATTCCACAGGGTGGACTACAAGGTGTCGCATCAATCTCAATGAATTGAGAACTGCGTACCCGAAGATTGTACTGGATATTTCAAACGAGTTGTCAGAGTTGGCATCTCGTATATTGCTTGTCGACGCAAATGGTAAAGACTCTTCAGTAATGGTGTTGCAAGTCCAAGACAAGGTTGTTTCTTATGATCTAGAGAAAATGATCTCAAAGGAAATTTACAAGCTCAATACGCAACGTAAAAACGTATGGCTTCGGCATGCTTATTTGTATATTGAGACACTTGTTGGTGTTTGATTATCTATTCGATTCATATCTGGTCTTGAGTTTGCGAAATCAAAGATGTTTTTTTGGGTGGAGTGTCTATTACCATTCGAGCATTCGTGTATTCTCACTTCCATCGAAGTTTAGAGAAATTTCGCTTAGCTACTGAGGTTTTGTAGGTAGCAAACATCTTTTTAAAAAAGATATGATTTTGAAGTGAAAAAAAAAATAGTGATCTAACAAACTATCACACTAGGCACTATGTTGAATTCAAGATTTTTGTACGCAATTCATGTTGAGCATCTCTGGGTGCATGTGTCCCTCTAGAACATACCAACAGCCTAGGGCACACCTACTGCCCAATCCAAATTGATTTCATAATTACTCTTAAGAGACCGAGTCTTGGACTCTTGGAAGTTCTCCTCACCTTCAACTTATACACTTACTAGTGTACTCTTTAACTTCTAGTCTAAAACAATCTTGATAACAACTTAAACACAAAATCTTTAACATAATCGAACTTTTACTCTAAACCAAACTAGACAGGACTGGTTGTGGGCTTGTGGTTGTTCTTCCAATCAGGCTTCACTCGTTCTTCAGCAAGTAGCCCTAAACAAAAGCTGATCCTCTTTGGAATTGATGTTCAGAAAGGCTGATTTGGGGGCCGGAGAAAATGATAGGGGGACCGGGATTTTTATCTCTATCCTAGAGTGTGTTATAAGGGGTGTCAAAATGATATGAAAAGTCTAAGTTACCCTTTTAAATTAAGGATTAACAAAAACCTTTATCTTCTTTTTCATCGTCTTCTTCATCGTCTCATCGTCTCCTCCATCGTCTCATCGTCTCCTCCCGTTGTTTAATTTTGTCTATGATTAAGTTTTTATGCTTTGATTCCTCTTTTGAATGGTTAAAAATGATAGTTCAGAGTGATTTTCGGCTGGATAAAACCCTAAAAATCTAGACGAAAATCAATTATCGTCTGTGTTGAAAAATAAGTTACCAAATGTGTCGCAGCCAATCCAGCCGAAAATAGGCTTAATTTTGAAAAAGCTAGCCGAAAATTTACTGTACATCGTCTTCTTCATCGTCTTCTTCTATTTTCGGCTGGATTCTGGGTTAAAATTGAGCCGAAAATAGGCTATGGAATCACAAAATCTAATTTTCGGCTGGGTGAAACCCTAAAAATCTAGACGAAAATAAATTATCGTTTGTATTTCATGCAACAAAACCAGACGAAAAATAAGTTACCAAATGTGTCGCAGCCAATCCAGCCGAAAATAGGCTTAATTTTGAAAAAGTTAGCCGAAAATTTACTGTACATCGTCTTCTTCATCGTCTTCTTCTATTTTCGGCTGGATTTTGGGTTAAAATTGAGCCGAAAATAGGCTATGGAATCACAAAATCTAATTTTCGGTTGGGTGAAACCCTAAAAATCTAGACGAAAATCAATTATCGTCTGTATTTCATGCAACAAACCAGCCGAAAAATAAGTTACCAAATGTGTCGCAGCCAATCCAGCCGAAAATAGGCTTAATTTTGAAAAAGCTAGCCGAAAATTTACTGTACATCGTCTTCTCCATCGTCTTCTTCTATTTTCGGCTGGATTCTGGGTTAAAATTGAGCCGAAAATAGGCTATGGAATCACAAAATCTAATTTAGTTTCGGCTGGATTTGTTGCCAAAAATCCAGACGAAAATTAATGGTGGTGGTGGCGCTGGCGCTGGTGCCGGTAGTAGTGGTGGTGGCGGCACTTTGAATAGTTTAACAACTAATCTAAGTTTAGTTAAACTAATCTGATTCATTAGTTCTAATTAAATAGGGATATTTTGGTATTTAAGAAAATATGTCGGATAAGGGGTTTTTGAAAAAGCTTAGAAATAACTCTATTTTGTTTTATTATCCGGTCCCCCTATCATTTTCTCCGGCCCCCAAATCAGCCTTTATGTTCAGGGGGGGTTTGATTGATGGGGAAAATTGATGATATGAGTTTATTTTCATTGTTTTGTTTACTTCTTGGTATTTATTTTCCTTGTTTTACTACAGGAAGAAAACCAAATGCACATTACAAAAATTCAATGAAGACTTTACAAGGAATCACTATGTCACCTGTATAATAGAGGGTTATCTTGTTTTCTATTTCTCTTTTCTATATCTTTCACATTGCTGACATGCCGGATCAAAATTGCCAGAAAGCACAACCTCATACATATACTGGCCCTAAATCAGTTACCAGAGGACAAGTTTTTCGGATTCTTCAATATCATAACAGCCAACTGCAGGACGCCTAGCCGGCATTGCTCCCGAGGATTCTTGAAAATTGTTATTTTTGCTGTCTTTGAATTTGACAAAACAACATGTGCAACACTGAAAGCATCTCCTTTTTCAACTGCACATTCCCATTCCCTTGGTGAAATTTCGAACCAATCTTTTGTTGCAGATTTTGTAGCTTTAACTTCAATGTACTCTTTGCTCCCCTCATTTTTACCAAGAACAATATCATAAGGTAATCCAGTCTCTCCTTTCATATTCACCCAGTCAACACTTTCCTCACCGACCATATTGGTGAAGTAGTCAAAAGCTGCCTTCTCTCCTTCAAACCCTGTTTGTTGAGCTTCAGTTGCATTTCTGGTGCCATAAGAAAGCTGATTTCTCTCACTAAACGCTGATGGGGGAAAATCTGGTTCCTCAGAAATATTAAAAGTAACAGACTGGTTCATTACTTCTGCTCTGTGAGCACACCTTCCGGTACTAGAACGTGATTGACCTTCTTTAGTCGTAGACTCCTGCAGACCTACAGTCAGACTAGGTCCTGACTGGATGTTCCAATCAACACTGTATCCAAGAGGAATCCCGTGATCTTGTAGAAATGAGACCACGCCTTCAGTTTCGTCTACCTTTTGAGAACTTTCAGTTGGAAGGGAAACAGCCCCAGGTCTTGTTCTGAGCCCATTTGTGCGAGAATAGTTAAAATCTGGCGCAGTCTTCCAATCTGCAGGAGGCCAGTTAGAATTGTATCCTAGTTTTCTTTTGGACTTTGACTGGTTTTCTTCGTTAACAATAGCTGAGGAACAAGTTGGTTGAGAAACCTCAATAATTTCTTGAGGAGAGGATAGTGATGGGAGACACCAAATAGATTCACTATCAGGAAGTTTGGGGATCTTCTGACTATTTAAAATGAAGAACTCTGTTTGCTCTTCAGTGGAACCTGATTCAGCCATGGTTGTGATCATGTGGAGGAAATTCGCAAGGTGCAGTTCAGGGATTCCATTGTAAAATAGGCGAGAAAGCTCCAGGAATATCGAGTGGGTATCTGAATCTCGGCTCACGTATAAGATATCACCCTGCAAAAATAAAAAATAAAAATGCACGAATTATATACGTAGCTAACTATATTTCTAATACATGCAACAGGTTACACATAACAGCAAGAACAATTAACTTTAAGGGACGTAAAAAGTTGACATACCTGTATGAGACAACTGCACTCTGAACATCTATTGGATGCACTGTTGCCACCCTTTAAGGTATATTTATAAAATAGCTTATCAACAACAACAACTTGTAGGTGACTCATGTTTTCCAACCCCGATTGCTTGAGAACAATGTATTTATCAGGGTGCATTTTGCAGATATAACGCTGTGCAAAAGGAAGAACCCAGTTCACCAATGAAGCTTTATCCTTATTATCTTCCACGCCATAAAATATTGCTTCCCGGGTTATGACCTAAGCAAAGGAAATGGGTTAACTGTTTAACATGAGTAAGAAGAAATTTCAGCCGGAAAAAACTAATAAATTGGCTATATAGGATATGTGCACCAACTGCAGTCACACATGCAGAGGTGGATGTTTAACTATCCATGAGAACTTATATCAAGAACTGAAGTTCATTTTTTCAGCTGCTTGAAATTAAACACTCTATAAACCCATCAGCATATGGTGTCACTAAGGGCATAAATTTCAGAAACATATCTATACATGGCCAATTCCTGAGCAGGAGGTCCTACTCGGCAAAGTGTACCTATTCCTAATAAAATTCAGCAAAAAGGGATTTACCTCGGAAAGAGCGGGAACTCCAATACTTCGCATAAACCCAGAAATTTTTTCTGAGAGTATTTCTTTCTCATCATCACTAAGCTCACCAAAGTACAAGAAACTGATATTGTCAGAGTGTTTAAATTGTTTTTTTAGTTGTTCATCGTCACACCAGCATACAACACCAAATGTTGGGTGCAGTGAAACCCATTTATCCAGTACAGTTGGAAGAACAGTACTTTCCAATTTCAGAAGAAACTCTTTCAGGTAAAGAACATCTTCCGGAGTTAACAAGCCAGATTTTAGATCATCAGCCCACTTCAAAATAACCTTGTAAACCTATTAATACATCACAAAACCGACAGGTCAGATTAAGCTGAAGATAAAAATTAATTAAAAAAAAATAAAAAATTTGAACAACTACTTACCACATTAGCAGCTTGTGAAGGCAATGCAATGTCTGATAACTGCATTAAAACCTGAATGTAACTTCTAAAAGAAGGGATCTGAGAAACCCTACATCCATGCACAAAAAAGTCGAGAAGCCCATGATACACCTGCGCCAATGTGCTGCTTAAGTTACAATTCATCTTATTTATTGAGCCAGACTGAAGAAGCAATTTTCTTGCTAGATCCACAGAACCAGTTGGATCATGCCAATACACGTCATCTTGAGACAAAAGCATGCCATGCACCAGATTGTCATGCCTAGACACATTTTCAAGTGGAACAAATATGGAAGGTCCCATGCTGAACGCTGCTGCAATTTTTGACTTTGAGCTATCCATTCCATTCCAAATGAATGAATAAAACTTGGACATTTGTGCAATGCTGTGAAAAACGAAACAAGTCTAGTGAGTGAGTACAGGTACAGCTGCAACAAATACCAGATGATAAAGAGCAGAAGTTTATTCTGACTGGAATCCAATGCAATCTACCCAGTCATGTCTGTATTATAAATTGTGTTGGTACCTGGTTTTGAAAGGTGAGGCACCTCTCCTCCAGAGTTGAAGAATTTCCAGCGCATCATCAAGGGTAACTTGAGTCTTAAAACCCATGTCACTCACGAATTTTCTGCTTTTCACCTGCTCAAGGAGAATATTTAGACCAGATAGTACTGAATCCAGCTGAACCCAATTACTTGAATGGTAACACAAAAGTAATAGCTTAGATACTATAATGGAGACCTATATCAGCTAAGATAGGTCAATGCAGCATGAGACACGTGCATGCTGCGCAAGCATATGTTGCTTAGCCTCAGCTCCAATACCTTACATGAAACAAAAGCATAGAATCTGAATTTGTTCTTCGCAGTAAGTATCAAAAGATCAGGAAAACAGGCTAGATGTGTCAATGATATATGTGATACCTAATTTCATGAAGTAGACAAAAGTGCATATGCAACTGCTTTAAACCAGCACTAGAAGAGCTGGGGAAGTGACATGGTATCAGCTTCACACAGATTCATAGGGTTCCCCATAAAATACTGTATTCCCCGAGTTTTAAGAAACTATTACACTGTGAATGGAAGCTATATGTGATCGGATACTATATCATGGGAGAGGAAGAAGTCGCACGCAAGTTTCTTAACATCAAAGAGAAATCATGCAATAAATCAGAGGAACAAAGCAAAACCCAGTGTGAGGCAATCAGGAACATTTCATGAAAAAGAATTTTATGCCAACAAACTAACCTGGGGTACAACATACGGCACAGAAGCTCCCAGTATAGACCGGACTGTGTCACAATCATGGAATAGATCTTTAGGACAGTGAAGCTCTTGATCCATACCAGATACTACCCAGGGAATATCCATAATGCTTTTTATGAATGATGACTTGAATAGAATATCACTCGCATTCTGTTTTGAAGTGCAGCAGCCGTTCGCTTTCAATCCAAAATAATTATCCCACATTTCATCAAGAACTTCCAGAAGATACTTACATTTTACACTGTTGTTCTGTGAGGATAAAGCAGATACTAGATGGACCAGCTCAGGGGACTCCCAGTCTTGAAGTACCGAATCAACGGGGATAAAGTCAGTTACATGGATCAAACTCTTCAAATCAGTAAGAGGTACATCAGCTACCTTCTTCTCAACTTGAATTATTTGCACAAAATTACTAACACCTAATTCCTGGAGAAACTCTCTCCACTTCTCCAAACCGAATATTGAAGCTTTATTGGTAATCCCATGTTTCAAGTAGATGATGTCTACTTCATGCCATTTGTGGTTTGCTGTATCAATTAATTTATTCACATCAATTGGATTCCCAAACTCTTGGCTGAAGTGTATTGGTACCTCCACAAGTCTTCTATAACCAAAATTTGTTGATATAAAAGCTTTGTTTCTTAACTCGGAGATTATGCGTCCCCTTTCGTTACAGCACCTTGGGCAATTAGACTGAAGGTGGAGCATCACAAAGGATAGGTATTCTGCCATCAAATTATTGTCCCTATTTGTCACTTTATCGTCAGAAATTCCTGGTAATACGTGCACCATAATAACATCATGCGCAGATAATTGATGGACACCAATTTTATTAAGCATCCTTATGCGGTTCTCAACCCATGTCGCTTCATCACCATTGTTATTTGCGGCAGACAAAGAAATTATGGCAGAACTTACCATTCGAAGTTTGCTGTATATACTTGGGAAAACATCGGGACCATACAACCCATCAAGGCCACTGTTAAAGGAATCCGATGGTAACCAAATTGTATCTTCAGCAACCGAGCCATATGTACCATCTGAAAGTGGAATGAAATGTATTTGTCTAAGCCTCTTAACATGATCTGATGATTCAGCATTATCCCCCAACAAGGAATAGAGAGCATTAAGAAAGGAAGATAACCAATCCAGTCCCAATGATTCAATCCCACCGTGATCTTGTGTTGTGCATATGGATGAGATAATGTCAATTAGGATATTTGGTCCATAGTCTTGGACACCCAAAGCCTTCGCTAGAGTATCAGCCAAAACTATGTCCTTATCCAAGTAACCGAGTCCAAGATGCTGATTTAGGAGACTATCAGGCAAAAGTATACGAGCCTGTTCATCCCAACCTCTAAGAGCCCTGCACGGAGGAACCCAATCCTTCTTATCATGTCCTTCAAGTAGCATACAATTTGAAATACGCAATTTAGAGATAATCATGCGGGGAAGATGTGCAAAGAATCCATGAACTTCCCCAACGAGTGGAACAAAACTCATGTAAGCCACCACAGCTTTTCCTAGACTCTCCTGAAAGCAGGGAAGGGCACAAAAGGATCTCAGCGCACCTACAAACAGACTTGGAAACTCCGACAACAACCATTGATTCCAGGCGCTGTTTCCGTCCACCTCTTCTCTAGATGAAGGAAGAACAAAGTCACCTTGAAGAATAAACTTCAAACCGTAAGTTCTTAGAGGAAGAAAAGCAAAGACAGGTTGTTGCTCCAAATGTGGTTTATAAAGTCCATCAGCTGACTCGTCTAACGTGAAGGCTATTGCGATCTCTGTAGTTTGCACATCAGGTCGTAAGACACTATCATGCAACTTCTGAGATGCTACAAACCAACTTAACTTTTCTTTTCCATGAGAAATCTTTACTATTCCGTCTTCTAATGTTTCTCGTTTCAAGACAATACATTCGTTAGTGAGCATGTTCTTAAACTTGATGCACTGAAGGCGATGAAGAAATAATAATAAGGAAGGATGAAGATCGGAAAACATAGATACGATGGAACTCATGCTTGTTCCTTCTTTTAGCTTTGATTTAAAAGGAAGTACAATACAGGTCTTCCACGAGCTGCTGCTAACATTGTTTTGATCAACATCACCAGGCACTAATCTCCCATAAAAGTCAATGTCACAAGGAGAGACAACTGTTGGTAAAACAAAACCAATCTGACCTTCAGTTATATCAAACTTGACATGAAACCCATTGGAATGGATCTCTGGAGCATCTGTAACCTGGAAAACGAAAAACAAAATGATTGATCATATCTTGGGTATACAGGGAAGAGATAAGAAACCTCCTTCCATCAAAACTTTGTGGTGACATCCACCTATTGTAGGTTAAATTAAAGCCAATTCTTATGGATGCATGTTTGGAAATCCTGGCAAAGCAAGCTGCGGGTGGTGTCAGGGATATAAACTAGGTTCTTATGTGAATTATACTGATAATACATCATCAATCACAGCTGAAACCGTGCTGCTATCCTGGCAGTTGATAGTGCAGCAGACAAAGATTATTGAAGGTTGTGGTTGAAAGGGCAGGACACAAACGTAAGGAGTTAGGTCCAAAATGAGCGAGTACATGAAGAAAGGCGAAGAACTAAACCCATGACACGAGGGGCAATAACAAGGAGCAACAGAAGATATTTAAGGGGGTATCCTCGATAATGCAGAGGAAACCAAGAAAAATAAAAGAAAGAAGGTCAATTTACCATACCCGAAAAACTGATTTGAAGCCTATTCCTTTCTGTCCTATATATCCAGCACCCGCTCCTTTTTTTGTTGAATTCCCAACATCGCAAAGTGCTCTAATGTTTTGAGCAGAAAACCCCCGCTCGTTGTTCAGAACAACGATGCCAGTTTCCTGAAGAATGAAAACCAGTGTTGGTTTCACGCTTTCAGAGTAAACATTATCGTCTGCATTTTGAACCTGAAGATAAATTACGGAAAGATTATTAACGTAGAGTAAAAAAAGCTCCTAAAAGACATTGTCTAGAAGCACAGGGATGGTCAGTCAAATGAGCAGGAGGAAGAAAGGTCAATAACTTGAGCGGAGGATATTATTGTCCATAGGAAATGAGCAAGTGAGGCTTATTATTGCTCGAAGAGCATGACTAATGGAAGCAAGTTTTCAGCTAACAACATAATTATGTACTAGTCCAGTGCAAGCGTAGGACTATCAGTTCACATGTCTGGCTATGCATCTAAAAAAAACCTGAATCTTGTTTACCAAGTAGATAATCACACTTCATTCTCTTGTCATAGCATTATGTGATTCATAATTCATTATATACGATTCTCCACATACAAGATTCACTTCCTATATAGCATGGTATGAGTGGATGAAAAAAGCTATTTGATTAAATAAAACATTCTTACCAGCTCCAGAAGAAAATGTGAATCCTGCGAATATAACTCTTGTGAAAGACAGTGGAGAGCTCTCCCTAAGCGAGCATGATGCTTCTCCAACATGCTAGTCTCTGCATGAGTGAGGCTTGGTTCTAGACCAAACTCATCACGCCTAATAGATTCAATAACAAGTGTGGCCTCTTCGACTCCATCATGTTTTGATGGAAGTCTTGCACAGATATCATTGATCTCTTTGTTGAACACTTCTTTGAGATCCGTCTTAGTGCCGAACTCACTACATATTATAGTGGGTCCAACTGTCTCAACAATGACTGCAACTTCTCCATCAGGAATAGTTTGATATGCTGATTCTTTCGGTACATCAGCAGCAACACTAGATCCAAGATTCGAGACTTCTGCATTTGAGGTACTAAGTGACATGGGCAAACCATCAGCGGCACCAGATCTAAACGCATGATAATCCCCAATCCATTCCATAATCCCAATAGAAAATCCAATATCATGAAGCATCATTCGTTGATCAGGTTGGGTGCACTCGAGCAATATCGCTGAAGGGGCTTCTCTTGTGAAAGATCTCAACTCTGAGAGAAATAAATCAGCAGCGAAACTCCAAAATTCTGACGGAAGGTAACCAAGACACTCCAAAATAAACCTTGATGCAACAGGAATCTGTTTATCTTGACCATGCAAGTTAACATCCCAATTGTTACCAGCTTCCAGAGAGTCTACAGAATTTTTTATGATGACTTCAATTGCTTGTCGTGCATGGCGCTTAAGAAGGGACAAGGGAACTTGCTTCTCCCCTCCATACAAAGAAATCAAAGACAGCAATTTGACAGCTGTTTGAAAGGAAGAACCATGTAGTGCAGCTACCAAGAAATCATTTACAGTCGCCGTGTGATCTATTCGAATTATCTTTCCGTGTGTTGTCACTAAACACTTCAACTCTTCCGTGTGGGCTTCACTAAACAACCAATCCACAAGAGGACCAAGCGAAGGAGCAAATAAAAGGTCCCAATGAGACCACAGTAGTAAATCTGACAACATTGGTGCCCTGAGCAAGCAATCAACTGCATCCTTGGCCGAAACAGAACGACTTGCCCTGGAGATGTTCCTTAAGTCAGTCTTCAACTCAGTGGTTCCTTCCACAAAATTGTGATGAGTTTGTAAAGATTGTGTCTCCACTTCATACCAAGATCGCGATAGAGCTACAGAAAACAAAACACAGCTGGAGAAGTCGCTTTTCTCCTGTTCCTTCATGTATTTAGAGAAATCTTCCAAGGGGTCGTCGCCACCTACTTGGAAACTGATAGTAGGGAATTGCTTCTTCAGTAACAATGAGATAGTATGTGAGGTTACTGCATCATTCACACACAAGCTACTAACTGCTTGAGATAGCAACCTTATCAACTGCTGCCGGAGCATGGATACCTCTATAAAGGAATTCCCACTCATCCCTCCAGATAAACTTCCATATAATTCATTAGGTAGACTGGAGGAATTATCTTCCAAGAATTTCATGAAGTCACCATAACCCAAAGAATCAAACTCCTTAACAGAAAATTGCTGTGTCAACCACATCTCACAATCACGAAGAGATCTCAACAAAGTAAGTTGCTTCTGCGGTGCGGGAAGGCCTTCTTTAGTCCCAGAGTCATATTTAAAATATGATAAAATTTTCTTTGAAATATCATCAATAGAGACACCTGGAATTGTATGCATAAAAATAAAAAACAACTGAATTAAGATATGATGCAAATCACGTAAGTCTCTCAGGAAATAGAGAAACGCCAAAACATCTGGAAGCATTTAAGAAAGCAAGACTTAAGTAGAAAAACAAAATAAAGACATGTAAGCATGCAGAGTATTAATTGTCCTCCCTCCCTCGATGACAAGTCACATAGGACGGCCAAAATGATCTAACAAAACTAATCTGCCTAAGACAAGCTGCAATTAATTTAAACCAAACAGGTTGCAATTGTCCTTGGTTTACCTAGTAGAACATATAAAGGGGAAATAAAATTGAAAGCTCAACCTTATTTTATAGGTTACACAGATAAAATGATGTATATAGTATCTTAAGGAAATTTCCACAAAGAAAAGAATCAAGATAATGTGTCTAGGTAGCTAAATCTTGGTTTCGTACAAGTTCAATCAGACAATTATAGCAAGGTATTGACATGATTTAAAATTAAATAATTATTAAGGAGCAACCTGGTCCAGCTCAGAAAACCCATATCATACTTCAGTGGCCTAGTGCACATGCAATAATGATCCTCATGCAGCTAAACATGATTCACTGTATTGTTAGAACATCGTAATAAGCCAAAAAAACTCTCAAGAGATCCTTTAGGTTTAAAAAATGAACTACATATCAAACATAACCAAAATCAGAGAAGACGAAGAAGGCATGGTTCACTGTTCTGCTAAAATATTGTAATAGCTAGAAAACTCTCAAGAGATCCTTTTGATCTAAAAGCGAACCAACAATCAAACATAACACAAGAAAGAAAGGAAACAGTTTAAAGAAAGCACAGATGCAATCAGCACTCACTATGTTTCAGTTGAGAGGCAGAGGCATGCTCATCAAGTGATAATGCATCTTTTTTAGTTGAAATTTCAACATCTATCCTTTCCATCTCACTAAAAGAAGCAGAATTAGGACTAGCACATCCATGCTGGCCAATGGACTGAAAAGCATCATAGAGATTATCCCACATACCGCACTTAATAGATTTAATCTGCAGTAACAAAAGACGAACTTAACTATCACCTCCGAGGTCATGATAATGCTTTCAAATCTCTAAATATCAGAGCTTACTTATATTAGGAATGAATCAGTCGGCAACCAATCATCGAAAAATAAATAATATGAAGCAGAAGACAAGAAGGTTGCCGAAAAACAGATGATGAAAGATACAACACATAAAAACAAGAAAGACTACTCATTTTAAGTTAGTGATCCAAAAGCTCTCTAGTTTGATAAAAATCGCCCAAGCAAATAAGGTAATATACAAATTCCATTTCACGACAAAAATAATCAAGGTAAAATATAAATTCCTTACAAAAAAGCGAGCAACTCAACTAACTGATGAAAACAGAAAAGGCTAGATCCACAAGCATGACTGTTACGGAAGGAAGAAGATAAGAAAAGAACTTACAGCAATATTCAGCAATCCAATGCATGGGTATGATGAGAATAATGATTTCATTTTCTTCTTTTGCCTCCCTACTGAAAACTTCGTTTTTGATTTTTTTCCTACTCGGACTGGTTCATTGTAGAAATCTAACATCCTCTCAAAAACCTATACAACAAGCAAATGTTTGAGAGAACTAACAACACTAAAATTATCCACAGAAGTTAGAATTGAACACATTACTACAAAAGCAAGAAGAAAAATTTACTCTCGTAAATTTGCATTCAACCATATGAAAATATTGCAACCAGAAAACATGAAAGGAATTGTAGCTTTAGCATGGGGTACCATTTTTCTAAACGTGTGAATATACTTTTAACTGTGAACCAGAAGCAGATACTGTAAACGGTAGTGAATGAGACAACACCAAAATCTATCTGCACCACAATTTTCATATAATTCGAAAACAACAAAAAATATTTGCTCCGTAGCAGGTAGCTAAGAAGCTGTTTTCACAGACAGACGTTAACTACCTAACTGCAAATCCTAGAAATGCCTAAACACTCCACAGTTCCTCAAAATTAGTAGTCTTCTCGAAACGGCAAATTTAAGGTACAACCTAACTACACCAAATGGCCTTACGGTCCCATGGCCACGGTTAATGCGTTAATAATTGGTGTTCGCCTATTTTTTTTTTTTAAAAGTTATACATATCTCTCAAAATTTCCAACTGATAGAAATGCAAGAAAGGCTCTGAACAGTAAAACTAAAATAAACATAAAAAAGAAACAAATGCATTCCTATAAAAGAGAAAAAGAAACAACAACTATACAATATAGAATTACACCACAAAAACAATCAAATGGAAGTTTACATTACTTATATTATTAACACATCCAACACATCAATTAAAGTAACAACAACTAGCACAGACAGTAAGTGTATTCCCAGAATCCCAGGACTGCATAGCATGTAAGTTTGGGCAACAAATTCACGAACAGAAGAATATAGACATACCTCAGTAACGGAATGCATCCGACATGCATCCTTCCAGGTGGTTATGAATGTATCCATCTTTTTATCATTAAGTATAAGGTCACAAGTCTCGTCCTCGGAACCACTTATGTCTATCAATTCAGTATTGGCATCATTCTCGTGAAACAGCTTGCCTTCAACCCCCTCCAAATTTACCTTGGACCTTTTAGAAAATTTAGAAGATACAGGGTTGGAGCCACTGTTCGAGAATCTAGTTTTCCTTTTCTTACCCGTTGACTTTTTATTTGTGGTGCACCTTGACGTGCCACTAGCAGGTGAAGGTTCATCTAGTTCAGTTTTCAGTCCAAGTCGTGTCATTTCTTCAGAAGCAGATGGATACGGGCAAGTGGTGGCCCGTTTTCCAGAACTGTGTCTATCTTGAGATGAAATTCCGTGGTTACCGGCTACGGGCTTGTCATCCTTGTCACCAACCTCATTTGCAGCATCATTTTCATCACTTTCAACCTCTGAGTCTGATGAAAGAAACCTAATATGCTTACCATCTAGATCGGCTTGAATTGGAGAAAATGACTTGATACGCTGTGCTATACTGCTGAACCTTTTGTCCAGCTCCTTTTTCTGTGAATATATACATGGAGCTTTGGCACTTACTGCTCCCGCTGTACTTTTTTGTAGATTGGATTTCTGCTCCAGTGCCTGGACATAATTCTTCAATGTTAACTCTTCTGCTCTCTTAGAATCTTGGATCGAAGTTATATGCAGCCTACAAAATTGGATAAAGAAGACATCTCTTACATGTTAAATAATAATAGAACAGGCACACAAAAGGAGGGAAGAGAAAACACCTACAAATACCTCTTTGAAATAATTTGCAACAAGCTGTGTGATATGGCATTTAACACTACATTTACAATACATTTTTCTTCAACATACACATAACATACAAGTCACGGAGACTTTTGAGATGGATTGTTCTCATATATATGTACTGAGAAACAAATAGCATTAAGAATAAATATATATCATATTTATTACAAGTTTACAACAGACATATGTGAGATAATGACATGGCCAAATCTTGAAACCCAGTGATGCAAAACTCCTGCATCACCCAGTCCACCATCATATATGTTCCAAGACAATTTCAGCAGTTATACTAAAATCCAAAAGAACAAGAATTTCCGAAGGCTTTCTACATACAGTAAGAACTTAGTGTAGCGCTATCTTGTGTCAGAATGCAGACAAAAGCACCATATCAAATATAAATAAAAACATTGAGGCACAGAGTCGAGCATTGTGTCATAATTTGATGCAGTTAACACCTCCACCACACACAAAATCTATAGCAGATAAGGCCTCAAGTGCAGCTAGTGACAAATATTAATTTTAGGATTATCTACTTGATGCACAAATCTATACGATTTTCTTCTCCACGAGTTTTCTTGTTTATGATAATTTAGTTAAAGAATCCTGCATATTTGGGAGACCGAACTGTGAAGAACTTCAGAAGAGGTGTTTATTGAAGTTTTCTAGTGTTTGACATTTTTACTAATCTAACATTCGAATTAAGCAGTTGTGGCAACCAATTATTAACTTTAAGAACTAAATCCCCTTGAAATAAAGTAAAATAATAACAAAAAAATTGGAGAAACAATGTACATACTTCAAGCTCTGAATCCGAACGCCAAGCTTTTCCTTCGCATCTACTGATTCATTAACAGCTAAGAACTCCAAGAACGCTTCAGCTTGTATAAACTTCCCATTTTTCGATTGCATGTACTGAGCAAGGTAAGAGATTATCTCCTCGCTTGTTATCTTGTGAACATTTTTGGTATCTTTAGGAACAGAAAAATAATGTGCAACAAGTGGATGCCTCAATAAAGGTCCCAGCCTCAGATCTTCAAACCTTTCAATGCTCTCATTCTCACATATTGCAAGACTTAAATCATACAATGATGTAATTCTCCGAGAACCAACGAAACAATGGATGAATGCATTAATCTAAACAATCAAAACACAAAAAATCAGCATACAAATTAAGAGGGAAATACATAAATAAAGGAAATTACTAACTTACCCTTACAAATACATAAATAGAGGAAATTACTAAGTTACCCTTACCTTTCCTTCGATAACCATGAGGCGATGCAGCGAAGGAATTTGCTGCATTTGGAACCCTAGTGAACTCCATGTATCTACTTTTAAGATTAAAAGTGCTGACTGGGCGGCGGACCATGCGGAGACGGATTCGCCGGTTGTGAGAAGATTGTGGTGGGCCTTGACCACAGCACTTTCGATTCTTTCTAGAGTTTCTTTAGGTTTTGAAGCTGCAGCGGAAGTGCTGGGAGGTTGTTGTTGGAGTGGGCGAGGTGGATTTGGGCGGATTGGGAAAGTAGGGTTTTGGATGTAAGGGTTTTGAGGAGGTATTGAGAAACAAGGATTTTGAGGGTAGAAATTAGGGTTTGAGAAATAGAAGTTGGGATTCACTGGGTACTGTTGAGGATATTGTGGTTGGGGTAGAGATGGAGGCGGGACACCAGGAGGACCGCCGTCAGAGGGGAGGCGGTGGTGATGCGGCTGGCCGTACATTGAAAACTCACAGAGGCGAAAAACAGCGGGAACTGGAAACTGTTTCGCATTATATAGGTTAGCAAAATGCCCTGGGACACTAGGACACTCTTATTGGGCGGTCGGTTTTGCCCTCTTCGGATAGGTGAATCCGATGGTGGAAAAATATCCAAACCAGACCATCAACAGACCTAGAGGACACAGGTAGTTTGGAGTTTACGCACTGTTTTCGCTCAATCACAGCTATAAAAAAGAGCTGAACCACGTTTTGATCTAGTTGTTTTATTTTAAGTAGAATCATTCGTTTATATTCTTAGATAGTTGTAAATGAATTTATTTTTTTCGGAAAGTTGCTAGACCAAAATAGTGTAAAATAGTGTAGAGTTATGCTGCCCAAGACAACTGGGGGGAATGAAGCATGTTAAACTGCCTAACATTAATAGCTTAATACAGTCGGATTTGCACTCATCGTTTCCACTGTTTCAACGATTCCAATTCTAGGGTTTGGGGTTAAACAAGATGCAATTGGATTTTTAGTTTTAAGGTTAGGAAAAAGTGAATTGAGTTTACTGAGATGGCAGAAGATTTTACCATGGAAGAGAGAATATTTCTTCTCTCCCACACACAGTTCAAAGAAAATGAGAGCTACAATGAGCAGAAGATTTTGCCATGGAAGAAAATTTCTTCGTAGAAGAAAAAGAGAGCTACAATTATGAGTTTTGCCATTTCAGAGAGGCATAAAATTGGATTCTCCAGAATTCACGGACCTTTGATTTCCCCTAACCAAACGTGTTGTAACTAGTTGAAGGTATAAAAAACTCACTCAATGAAAATGGCTTTAAAACCAACATCATGCAAATGAATGCATCGACTCATTTGATCTTAAAACTTGTAACTCAGCTTCAAAAATACAATTTCATCTGAAGCAAAAAAAAAAAAGTATTTAGAAGAAAATGGGATCATGTATTGCAAGTGCAATGAAAACTTGATCAAAACCACACCTTATTCTGGAATCTGGTACCAAAAATTATTTGCAAACGGTTTAACACAAGGGGAGCAGACAAACAATCAGAGACAGGTTCAATCAATTAAGACAGTATCAGCCTCAGGGATATGTGGGATGTGTTATGTGTTTTTTTTAATCGAATATGAACCAGTAGCAATAAACAGCTATCAAGGACAGTAATCAAGGGACATATGCAGATAATGTGCTGTAAAAACTCTACTATTAACCATGACTAGTAAGTTTCTGCATAAGATCTTCCTGTAAAATTTATCCATTAACTAAGACTATTACATGTTCATTCTAGCATAACGGCAACGAATTCAAAAAGGAAAGGACCTTCAGAATTCGAACAGTAGACAAAAACTAAAGAAGGCAGCATCATCAACTACCTTAGTTGGTCAAATCCATGATGGCAGAAACAATATCCCCGTCACAAGCCTTGAGCGCCTTGACAGCCTTTGGCCTAGAGACTCCAGCCTGTGTCATGACCAACTCAATGTCCTTGGGCTCAACTCCTGTCTCATCTACATCCTCCTCATCTTGAGCAATGGCTGATGACTCAGGCTTGGAGACTACATGACTTGGGTCAGGAGTTTTAAACTGCTCAGCAGCTTGAGTCTGTAGTCGTGAGTTCAAGTCTTCAATCTTAGCCTCACCAATGATAACATATGTGTCGGATGCTGGGCTTTTGAAAACATCTGGTTTTGAGATTACGAACAAAATCTGAAAATGAAAACACAAGTACGCATTATTAAAGAAATTCCCAGCTACATACACTAATAGAAATGACAAATGACAACAAACGGCACAAAATTTAGGGGGGGAAAAGAAAGAAACATTTTTGCTTTTCTTGACAGTAATCAAGGATGTATGAACCAGTAGCAATAAAAAGCCATCAAGGGACATATGCAGATAAATATGCTCCAAAACTCTATTATTAACCATGACTAGTAAGATACGCATAAGAGGATCTTCCTGAAGAAAGCTATCAATTAACTAACACCTTTACTAGTACGACGCAAACAAAATTCAAAAAAAAGAAAAGGACCTTCAGTAAAACCTGTATTCATCATCAAACTAACACAGAATCGAAATCAAACAAACATAGATTCAATAATCATATTGTAGCCAGAGTTTTTAGAGGTAAAACCATCGAAATAAGTAAACCCCCACGTGTAACCAGACCGAGTTTCATATTTGCCTCTATGACTGAGCAAATCTAAGTAGATTATTTGATTAGTAAGCTCAAAGGTGTGGAGAGGCAACATTAATCAAGCAAATCTAACTTCCAAATGCTTTCTAAATTGCACCTGAATCTAAACATATGAAACTAACAAAAGCAGCATCATCAACTACCTTAGTTCGTCAACTCCATGATGGCATAAACAATATCCAAGTAGGTACCAACATATACTAATAGAAAATGACAACAGAGCACAAACTTTAGGGTTTAGGGTTTAAAAAGAAACAAACATTTTTGCTTTTCTTGACTGTAACACGGCTAACACCAAGGACGGCTTTCATTCCAAGCTTCAGCATTGCCTTGCGACTCTTCTTTTCGCTTCTGCTTTGCTTCGATCTAACACCACCACCCCCATCTTGCAGATCTGAAAACCAAAAATACGCAAAACCCCAAAATACTAAATCAATAAACAGCGAAACCACATAAACATAAACAGTAAGTTAGTATCTATTATTACCTTCTTCTTCCTCGTCATCGTCGTCTTCATCATCATCAATGTCGTCTAATTCATCCTCGACAACAGGTTCATCAGGCTACAATAAAACATCAATCAAGTTCAAATCCATGTAATCATAAAACAACAGATAAGATGATTAAAGAAAGACTTACATTGAATTTCTGCTCTTCAAGCATGGCAGCGAGGAGTTCTTCTTGCGTCTGAGCAGTCATGGCGGCGTTTGTTCAGAGTGAGAGAAAGAGAGAAAAAATGTTTAAGAGAAGAGTGACAGAGTAAAACCCTAGAAAAGACTAAAATAATGACGGTGAAAACTGGTTCTGGTTCCACATAAAGTGACTGAACCGCCAGAAACTGGAACCGAATGGAAGTTGGTATTAAACTAGAACCAGTTCCGAAGGAGTTGGGGGGCTGAAATATCACAATCCCAAGTTTAAAACTGGAAGAAAATGGATTAACTGTTTTCAAATCTACATATTCTGCTGCTTCTGGTTCTTGAATCCTCAAAGGTGCGATTATCTAATCAAAATGACAACCAACTGAGCAGTCACCATTGAAGCTCAGAACTGGAGCCCTAACAATTTGATTGGTAGAATAAGAGCGTAACGTTCACATTCATTTCATGGTAAGTAAATTGAATTCAATTTTGACCTAATTTGTAGCATAGAAATCCGTAATAAAATGACGTCAACGTTGTTTGATTACAAACTCAGGGGTTCAATTCAATGCAGACACGATCAAAAAAAAAAAAAATCAATGTAGACATTTTTGTTCATTTCGATAAATGAAATGTAGTTATTTCATGATTCACTCGTTTCTTTACTGATGATTGAATGTTTATAGGCAAACGCATCACGTTCATATCTGACGTGTATACGGAACACTCTGGAGGCTGCTATGTGCTTGCAGGTATTTTATTTTGCATTTAGTTGTCTTGCTAATTTATCTCTTTGAATAAAATGATCCAGATTTCGTTTGATTTGGTTCGTAGTAATTTGTGAGGAAGAAATATTATTGGTATTAAATGCAGCACTTGAGATGTGGTAGCATAAGTGCATTGCTATATTACAATCAACAATGCGTCTTGTTGCAGTCTGCAAGTTTTATTTTTGATTACTATGGTCTTAAATTCGTACAGTACTAATCTGAAAACACATGTGTGTAGCTTACTTACTGAATAGAACTGAAGACATGCTAGAGAGTTTTCTCTTTTCGTCTATTCATTTTCTTCTTGTTGAATGCAGAATTTTCCTTGCCAAGAAGTTGAAAGACATAACAAGCCAGAGGTTGAGCTAAAGTGAGTTTCTCTCTTGTGAAGTGTCAAGTAGTTGCACTAGTTCATTTTTTTTTTTGCTTGTACTACTGGTTACTGCGCAGAATACCGGAAAATGATTGGCTTGAATTTACCTTAAATTGTGCTTTGTATTTTTCAGGACCAGCCCAGAACTTCTACTAAATCCTGTAAGTATGTTTACTTTGTGGAGCAATTGTTGTGTCTATGTTTAACTCCCCATCGGTCTCTTCTTAGTGTGACTGCAAATTTCTTAAACATGTGGTTGGTCTCAGTTTCTGCTTGTCTGATTAAAGTATTCTCTACTTGTCCCTAGGTACTATACTAGCTATATTTTATGTCTCACATACTGGCCTATGTTTGTTGAGCTTAGACACCGATGGTTCAATATCTTTAGTCCAAGAAATGTAACATGTATGAGTTTTCCCTTTACAATGTTCTTATCTATTTATGCTCCTTTAGGCTTGTGTTCCAATACTAGATTATACATCCCAAACCGTTGTAACTCACAGATTTTTATGTCTGTGTTCTTTAAATGATTATCTCCAGTATTTCCTCGTAATGAGGGAAGTCATGTTGATAATGTTAAATTGACATTATCTTGCACTTTTGACGTTAATTTCTTTATGCGGTTCAAATGAAAACAAGTAGGAAGCTAATTTTTTTGTGCAATGCTCTTCTCAATACGCATTACACTCCCACCAAAATTGCATCTCGAGGTATGGAACCTCATCATCTATCAGTTTGAATTTCAACCATTGGCAACAAATTATTGATTTTCAAACCGGTAGATGGTTAGGTTACATGCCAGGAGTTTGGTAGTTTTTTGTGAGAGTGTCAGACACAACGAGGATTCTTCTAACTTATTTTCATTGGGGTTCTGTAATTAGGGCCGAAAAGATAGTGTCAATTTAACAATTTCAACGAAACTTCCATCATTTATAAGAGTAGTTCTGGACAGACCGTCTTTTTGAACTCCCTAAAAATTCTATGCCCTAAATGAGGTGAATGAGCAACTCTTTTGGGTGAAATGGTGAGCCTCACATGAATGGGACCCACAGGAGAAAAAGGCTCATGTTAAAGGGTGATTTTGGAGGAGTTTAAAAGGACGGCTTGTGAAAAAATTTCCTTTATTAGGATTCTTTTGTTAAGTTTGTCCCAAATTCTCTATTATCCTGTGAAGTCCTCATGGTTCATCAAGCCTCCCCTCGGTTGTGACTTACTCTCGTGTATGATGTACACCCAAGTCAGACTAATGCTATCCTAACCAGTCTAATGATTCTCTATAGGAAGCATGGCACTGCACCATCACAGACAGGCCATTTTGTTATTCTATCTGAATTTGTTTATTGCAGCCATGAGCAACTCTGTGTGCCATATCTAATCTGAATTTGTTTATTGCATCACTTTTATAAAAACTGGGAAGATTTATTAGTAGAATTAAGAAACGTGGTTATGGTTGTCGTTACTGTAATTGATCTCATTGAAATGGTATTTTGTCTATTACTTAAATTTTGGGGGTAAACAGCTACTTAGTAACTTTTGGGTTGTTGTCATAGGTGTTGATCTGCCGAAATGAGGCTGAAAAATGCTTAATAGAGATATCCATTAACTCCCTGCGCATAAGTATCAAGGTATTAAATACTTCCTCTTCTATATATCATTCAACAAGGATATAAATACTTTCTTTTTCTTATTTCCAATAACAGTCACCGTAAGCTTCACGTATGTGTTTCAAATCAAATTGTCGGTAATGGATACCGTAAACGTCTACACCTATCTGATAGTTGTTGTGTTATATAAATGCTGAAGTTTTGTACGCGATGAACCTCGTCTGATGCTCATGTTACCTAGATCTGGTGGTTTGGTTGAAAAAGAATATGTAAGGTAAGTGTGGTCGTATTATGATATACGTCCACACTTTGAAGAACTCAATGTATATCTTAGATTACAGTTTCTCTAGCACAGCTGTCATGGTACGCCTAATAGATAGTGGTATATATCACTATATGTGTATTGGAAGGTTGCTGTATAAAGATATTTCTGGAATTTTAAAATTTATAGATATCACTATTATGACACTTCTTTCTTTTGTAATTTTGTTAATCCGTATTTCCTTATATGTATATTTTTTGCTTCTTGTTTAGGTAAAGCAGGCAGATGAGCTCGAAAACATACTAACAAAGAAATTTCTTAGATTCTTGTCCATGAGGGCAGAAGCATTCCAAGTATTGAGGAGAAAACCAGTGCAGGTATGTATTGGCTCCTTGCATTCCCAATCTCTCATTAGAATCTTCCGAGTTCCATTTATTTTGAATCAGTTCTACTTTGTTCATGTTTTTTCCCCTCATGTTGTTTTCATTTATATTTAGTAGTAAGATAAAACATTGTATCTGACATATAACACCCTCTAGCTTCTTTAGAGAGAACCATCCCAGCATGCCACTCTTATGGATTGTACCAATATAGGCACCTGAGCGTGTTTTTGCTTATCATGTTTGTTAATCAACCAACTATGTTGCCCTCTTGTTATGTCTATTAGGAATTGTCTTTCAATTCTTACCTAAAATTGTGGGATTCTTTTGTTAGCTTGATAACTGGAAACCAGATGTCATGTACTAATGCTGTTATTTTTTGCAACATTTATTCATTTTGCAGGGATATGACATTAGCTTTCTTATCACAAACTATCATTGCGAAGATATGCAAAAGCACAAGCTTATAGATTTTATTGTGCAATTCATGGAGGCAAGAGCTCTGTTATACTTAACATCTTCCTTTTCCTTTGCGTGATTACCTAATTGTAGATCTTAGTCAGTGTTTCTTAATACATCGATCCTCACAGTTTAAAATTCTGAATGTGCTCAAACTCTTACAGAAAATAAGCAGGTACTGCTTTCATAGGGTCATTTTCTTAGAATAGATAATCCACCTAACATTTTAGATTTCAGTTCTATGGGGTTAGCGCTTGAGACTAGTTCAGCTGTCACTGAGCTATACAACAAACTTTTGATCATTTTACTTTGAGATCAGAACTAGCAAATCAACTGTAAGCGTCCAAAATTTGGTTGCATATATTTAGCACACTTTTGGTCCTTATGTTTATTTTATTTTTTTACAGCACTTGCAAGATCTATAACTTCTGCGTTTTTGGGAGGAATATCCTAACATGAATCCTCAAATTGCAGGATATTGACAAGGAGATAAGTGAGCTGAAAATGTCTGTGAATACACGAGGAAGACTTGTGGCAACAGAATTTCTTAAACAGTTTTTGTGAAATCTCGTCCAGGCATATTAAACAATTTTTTCCTTTGGAGATCAGGTATCATATAAAGCTACATCCCATATTATCTTCTTAGTGTATTTGTAAACTTGTAAATGGCATTGTAAACTCCATATTTCCTTTTTCTATTGTAAACTAAAAGGGAGACAGATAAGTAGAGAGATGAAGAAGGAGAAATTCT
>JAJJMA010071494.1:0-10055 GCA_023529015.1 Papaver nudicaule
GAATCATGTGCATCATCTATCTTGACATAATCAATCGATATGGGGATGCAAAATACTTCGGTTAAAGGGTATAGTATCACCAAGTAACGAGAGTGTAGATGAAATAAACAACTACATTATTTCGACCATTCCTGGAGAATCACATATTTGAGTTCAGATAGCATCAACGCGATGAAAGGATACATTGAAGATAAGACGTTTTGTATCCAAATGAATTTCTGAATTGCCATCAATTTCCAAGAATACTAAACCAACAGTCGCAACTTGACCAATTATGCTACTTCTGGACATAAATCAAAGCATCGGTCTTTGTAATGGAACACGGTTGATTGAAAATAGAATTGATAGTACAGTTATTGAAGCACGTATTATAAAAGTGTTACATCTATTGTGGAAACTTTGGTACCACAAACTCTGTAGATTCCTCCGGTGCATATGCACCGGGTAGTATGCTTGTTGTCCTAATAACCCAGCCCCATTCGATAACCATCGCCATTCATACTCCTCTCCCAACCTCCATTTCTTCTTCTTCTTCTTCTTCTTCTTCTTCTTCTTCTTCTTCTTCTTCTTCTTCTTCTCCAGACAAACCCGCCACCACCGTCAGCCACCACCGTCAGCCACCAGTAAACATAAACCTCCATTTCTATAAACATAAACACAGTTTCTTCATCATCATCTTCATCGTCTATAAACCACCACCACCGCCAGATCCAGAAGAAATCACCACCACTTTCTCTCTCTCTCGATCGACCAATCCCCACCACCACCACATCGATAATTTTCTCGATTAGGATTTCTATAATTTATTTTGAGGGTTAACTATGATCTTAATCAATTAGGTTTTGTATTTACAACCCCCAAAATCAATTATGGAGACAATCTAATCAAATGATTTGAAATTACAGCTGGTGTGAGGTGAAATTTCTGGCTGCAGAAAGGGTTTGTTGTAGTTGTTTCATTGAGAGTTTTGTGGATATCGGTATTGAGATTCAATTTATTTCATTAAAAACCCATTACTTAGATTAAGGAACAGAAGTGTTTTTCTGGGCTAATTTTGGTTTTCATTTCTTACTGGTATATCCATTAGTAGTACTAGTAGTTTTTAATGGTGGTGTTGATATAAAATAATTGTGGGATGGTTTGTTTAATATGTATGATTTTAGTTTGCTGTTGTTGCTGGATGTTGATTGTAGTTCTTATACAAATTTGATAATGATGCTGATGGTTTTGCTAATTAACCAGTTGGTATTGATGGTGGTGGTGGTCGTGGTAATTCATGTTGCCGGTGTTTGGTGAGTGGTGGTGCTAGTAATTGGTTGTATTACTAATGGATTGTGAGTAATTGAAAGGGATTTGTTGTAGTTGTTTCACTGAGAGTTTTGTGGAGTATGGTGTTGAATGATTCAAAGGCTAATGGTTTGTGCTTGTGTGGTTTATGTGAATGATGAATACACTTGAGCTAGACAAGTAGCAAAACTGTTGGAGGTTTGAACCAAATACATTGACGTTTTCTATGTAAATCTCCAGGATGTCGCAGTGTAGAAAGATGAAGCTGGTGATATTATCTGCACATTGATGTTGCTGGAGTGCGAATTTGCGTTAAACTTCAATTTTGCCAAAGATTGGCAAGATCGTTTATCACTTATCAGTATTGCTCATGTACTTGTGGCATGCACCTAGACCAATAAAAAACTCCTTAAAGAGTTACATTTATAACTCTCCTGGCTTCCATTGTAAGTAAGAGAGAAACCAATTTGTAAGTAATGATGTTGTCTGCATCTGGATTACTTGGCTTCTTGCAGGACTTGGGCACATTAGAGATGTTTGCTTTCTTGTGCTATTCAAAGACATGTCTTTTTAGAAGAGAAGCTTTAAGGTAAGATAAGGGCATATCCTTCCTTTAAGTGGTAAACTTTCAATTTTCAATTCTGGCATTGACCCAACTTGTATTCTGTGCAAAAAAAGATACTGAAACTAGATAGCATCTCTTCAAGCAGTATCATTTTACCAGGGCTGTGAGGGCTAGATGCAATATGATTGGTGCATAAACTGGGTGTTTTTTTGTACTAGTCGTTCCTTTTTGAGACAAGGAATTTGTTGATTCATCCATGAATCGGCATTTGTGTCGATGTATTCGAACCGATTATTTTTTTTTCATTTTCATAAATATAATAATCGTTATCAAGTATTTGTAAAATGGACCGATTATAGGAATCGGTTAATGTGGTGCAATTTAAGTACCGATTCTGGGTTGTTTCATTTTAGAATTTTTTCGACTGAAATCGTCCGTTGTGTCTCTAAATATAAACCAATTCTGATTTTATATCATAATCGGTATATATACTGACCGATAACCACCGATTGTTGTGTTTTCTTCTTTTTATAATCGTCCGCTGTGTCGCGATATATATACCGATTCTAGTTGTACTTCACAATCGGCTTATATACTAACTGCTATTCACCGATTTTTATTCATTTTTCAATTTGAAAAGCATAAACACGTAATCGTTGGATATGGATTCCTTTAAAAGCCGATTCTGGTTTTTAGTTTTGAAAAATGAATAACAATCGGTTGATATATAGGCCAATAAGAACCGATTCTGGGCAAAATATTTGTGTTAGATTGATTTTTCGTGTTCTTTGTTTTTCAAAAACCCAAAACAACAATCGGTGGATGTTGAGCTAAACATCCACCGATTGTTGTTCGTGTTCTTCATTTTTCAAAAACATTGAACAACAATCGGTGGATGTTTATCACAACATCCACCGATTGTTGTTCAAGTTACAACAATCTGTGGATGTTGAGCTAAACATCCACCGATTGTTGTTCTTGTTCTTCGTTTTCCAATTTTTTTTTTTTCTTGTTTTCATGTTTGTCTAGTTATGATTTAAACCAAATTAATTAAATCTAGTTAATTTTGTTTAGATTTTAATCATGTAATTAGCAACTAATTGAAAAAGGGTAAAACAGTCATCTTTTATAAGGGGTTTTCCGATTTTGCTATATAACAACCGCCGGAATTATTTTTTCATGGGGCCATATACTAAAAATTTAGGGAGGTTTATTTAGGTTATTTCCATTTTGAAAATGTTGGTATGTTCCAAAAGAGCAACTAAATACTTTTCTCTCCTATCAATATAATTAAAGATACATCCACATCTGACAGTACGTACCGGCATGCAGATAAGGGTGTTTGGTTTCCCTATTAAATTTTAGCCAACCAATGTGTGGCAACTAACGTCCCACGGCCATGGTGATAAGAATATAATAAATTTCTCTTATCCCTGTGTCGCTGAACATAGAAGACATCCAAGATAATGTCTGCTCCTATATATAGTTATTACGTCGAAGATATAATTCATGATATAGAACAAAATTAGTCTTTTTGAAATGCCATCTGAATATTTATTCTTATGCATGAAGATACATTTCTAGCCAATCAGTATGGTGAAAGCTCGAGTGAGAGAGTCATCTATAGTTAAACCGGCAGAAGAATCCCCAAAAGTATGTTTATCGACGTCAATCATCGACCAACTATTCACGTTACACGTACAAACTGTGTACTTTTACAGGCGTCCAGCATTAACTGAAGGTTCTAACGATTTCTTCAACACTAGTGTACTGAAGGATGGTTTAAGCAAAGCTCTAGTTACTTACTACCCGATTGCTGGGAGATTGAAACGAAATGAGTCGACAGGTAGAGCTGAAATCGACTGTACTGGTGAAGGTGTAATTTTTATAGAGGCTGAAACAGATTCAATTATCGAGGATCTCGGTGAATTCACTCCTAATGGACAACTTGGGGCTCTCGTTCCTAATCTTGTTAGTAATACTAACGATATTTCTTTGTATCCACCCCTTTTGGTTCAGGTAATAACCATGTTAAATTTTCTTCATTCGTCTTGGTTCTGATTCACTTATCCTCACAATAGATTTTCATTAATTGGAACTTGGTCGCGTTCTTATACAGGTAACCCATTTCAAGTGCGGTGGTGTTTGTCTAAGCACATCAATAAGCCATCTAGTAGCTGACGGTGTCTCTAGCCTTAACTTCATCAATATGTGGGCAGATCTATGTCGACGGGGAGTAGATGCCATTAAACCTGTTCCGTTCTTCAATCGATCCATATTACGAGGGCGTGACCAACCCAAAGTATCCTTCCCGCATACTGAACATAACCCACCTTCCATGAAGGTACCTTGTTCTTCTGCGTTATCAGACTCAAAAATCGCAACTGCCAAGTTCAACCTATCAACCATGCAAGCCAATCAACTCAAATCCAAATGCAATGAGGACAAGTTTCAGTTCAGTACTTACGAAGTCATTGCAGGACATATATGGCGTTGTTCATGTAAAGCTCGTGAACTTAAAGATGATCAAGAAACCATGATATCAATCCCGGTAGACTGTCGTTCGCGTTTGAGTCCTCCTCTTCCGGAAGGTTATTTTGGGAACGCCATTATGGATTTAGCACCAAAAGCAATTGCAGGTGATATTGTCTCAAGACCATTAAGTTACACTGTGAAAATAATACACGATACATTATGTACATTAGGAAATAATGAGTACTTTAGGTCAGCCCTTGATTTTCTGGAATCGCACCCAAACATCAGCACCCTCATCAAAGGTCCTCAAACATTTAAGGGTTGTAATATTGGGAACGCCAATTGGCTTAAGCTGCCAATGTATGAAGCTGATTTTGGTTGGGGACAACCAGTTTATATGGGTCCGGCTGTAATTAGTTGTGCAGGTCGATCTATGCTGGCTCCAAACCCACCAGGAGTAGGTGGCTTTTCCTTAACTATTGCGCTGGAGTCTGATTATCATATGAATCTGTTCAAAAATTATTTTTATGATATTTGATTTGATTTGATCAAATTGGGATTAAGAAAAAAAAAACAATAATATATGTAAGCTATTTTAATTAGTTGGTGTGTTGATTTTCATTTATCATGTAATTAGGTTATAATTGCAATTAATAAAAATTACTTATTTTTCCTAATTTCTTATTGTGCAACCTTTAGAGCGTCTCCAATGGTGTTTGGGTTTGGAAAAAAATTGATGATACATAAGATTTTAGAAACTCTATACACAAAAAAACTCTCCAACAGTGTTTGTATATATAAAGTTGGATATGATTTGGCAAATTGAGTTTGGGTGAGAGTTTGGGTATTTAGAAACTCTCTTCCAAACCCACGTCATCAATAATATTATTTTGTTACTGTTTTTAGTTTATTTTGTTAATCAAATTCTATAACTAAACGACAAGTCACAAGTGTATCAAAATAAATATGTATCCAACTACCACTGGAGATGGTTTTAAAAATTAGAATTTATTTGTATTCAACATTAATCAAATCCCTCTTTTTTAGGTTTCCACATAGGATTCACATCCAAACACCATTAGAGATGCTCTTAGAGCATCTCCAACAGTGGGTGAAAAAATTCCTATGTGGAGGTCCTATTTAGACCTTTATTTTGAAGAGTTTATGTGGGTTATCTTATGTGGATAAGATCTTAATCATTTAATTTAATTTAAAATAATTATTAAAGAAAATAAAATAAAATTAAGGGTCTTTCAGAAAGTCTAGTTAAGACTTTCTCTAACACATTTTGTAGTCCATGTCATCACTTCTAAACTCAAAAACCCCACTATTGGAGATTCATTTTCAAGAATATAGGGTCTTAGATCTTAGGTGGCAATAAAAATTAAGACCTTCACCCACTATTGGAGATGCTCTTAGTATATCCAAAAATGGGCGTCTAACTTTCTACGTGAGATGTCACTATAGTACAGTGCTGAAGTCGTTAGGTGGTGATACCGTCGACCTGAGTTCGAAACTCGTCTGCATCGATGTAGAGTTTTTTTTTTTTAATTTTTTTACTTAGCTACCTGGGGCTTGTAGATAATAGACTTCGGTCCAACCTTTAATAGAGCTATGTGAATTAAAAAAACAGTACAAATAGAAGATACTTCAACAAAAAAAAAAAACGTTATAAGCAATGACGCATACATTGCAATTAATATGCCCTTAACAAAAAGACAACAATGATAACGGCAATATAAGACATTCAAATATCAAATCTAAGTTGGTTCTTTCAGAACCCTAAATCCCAGTAGTATACTATTCTACAATAAATGTCCGGCCATTTAATAGAGATCAGCTCACATGCATGATGGGTTCTATATGTTTTTTCTTCTTCTTGGTTTTTACACTATGATTTGTTATCGGAAATGTAATCCTGAATTACATAAATTTTAGGAATCTTACCTTAAAGTAAAACTCAGATCTACTGGGGATCATTAAGTAGTTTGCGTGTACATTAATTGTCGATGCACATATCAAAAAATGCCAAACAGTGAGTTAACTAATGAAACAATAACTTGGGTTGTAATTGAATGCTTTGATCCGGTAAATATTTACTTTTTTTACTAAGAAGAACCAAGATTTTCAATTCTATAAAGGGTATCCCTTTAATCATCACACGAAACCAAACTCATGTTAACCATATCTTTATTGTGAAGCTATAGGGGGTGTGATCAAAATGAGAAGTTCTTGTATTCATATTTATCTCTTTGCAGTGTTTATTAGCTTGTGTTTCTCCACAGGTAAGAAGCTCTATACAAATAATTAATCTTCTTAGTTTATCCATATAATTTTCAATCCTTCTTTCTTGCTTTCTTCCATTATCATGTCTTTTTATCATTACTTTTTATCGCCATGAATTTTTCATATCTACCAACAAGTGCCAATATCTTATGCATTCAAAGATGCGAAATTTTCCCCACAAGTAACTTCTTGATGTGTACACAATTTGTGTGAGGTTTAGGAACTGTATGGATATGTAGTTAAGCATGGTCTGGACGTATGGTTATAGCAGTTAGGAGGGCAATGGGTTATGTAATATGGTAGTCCCTGTATATGTGTCTGTGTAAGTGTGTAAGAATTATGAATGGAAGTATATTGATATCCTTGTATCTGTGTCTCCCTCTCTGATTCTATGGCATTCTTCTTCCTCTTAATCTGATTTCCTCCCTTTCGCATCTGTTATCTCTTCTAATTTCACCATGAATGCCTATCGATAAATTTGCACGTATCACTTCTCCTCCCTCTGTATTAATTGATAATTGCTATGTGTGCGTGACCTATTTGCAGATATGGCCTCAGCTGATCAGGTGGACTTGGAATCCCAATCACCCAAGCTTGAACCTCCACCCTGCCCAGATGGGCAACATGCCTGTAAAGAGAACGATATATTTAAAAAGCAACATTGCTTAAAAGAGAATAGCTGCATTTGTATTAACTGTTGTATAGACCCACCTGCTATATGCGAGAAATGCCCTGATCCAGCACCATCGGTAGATATAGATTACCTACCTCCGTCACCGTCACCTAGGCCTGCCATGCCACCATCTCCACCGACGTCTCCCAGAAAGCACAAGCAAACTCCAGATCCATCGGACCTCCCTCCACCACCGTCACCTCGATGGAGGGACAGCCGATGCACCAAACTGGATCAGAAGTTTGAATTTCCCACTAAAAATTCTTGTAGCGTTGCTTGTAAAAGAGGTTGTGACTGCCTGTGTGAGGCAATGGGAAGTTCCGTGATGGATCAATATTGCATAAAACCGGCGCCGGCTTCTAAGTTTGATCGTTGCAGATGTTGTTGTAAAGACATAACAGGAGAAGATCAACAACAACAGTCAATAAACAATGAAGAAGAATCAGATGGCTTATTGTCAAACATAGCAGAAGAATTAGAATCTTAAAATAACAAATGAGGCCGGAATCAAGAGAAACTCCATTTTATTTACAACTGATGTTCTCCCTCCGTTTCAATTATACAGGCGGAGAGACCAGTTCTCTTAGATTAAGAAAACATTTTTGAATTTATAAATTTTCATGTTTTTTTCTTGTTTTACCCATTGTTTTATTCCCGACACAATTACCAATGTACTATTAATAAGCCTACCTAAATTTGGCCCCATACGTTAGTATTTGGCCCCACGAAAAAATAATTCCGGCGGTTGTTATATAGCAAAATCGGAAAACCCCTTATAAAAGATGATTGTTTTACCCTTTCTTAAATAGTTGCTAATTACATGATTAGAGTCTAAACAAGATTAATTAGTCTTAACTCTCATATAAAAACAAGATTAAAAATTATCAAACATGATCAACGTGAGAATCTCCCAAGATTTTTTTTAACCAAATCTTGAATCTGAACAACGCTCAATCGGTCTATATATATGGAAACTCAAGCCGATTATGCTTGGGTTCTCGAACAATCGGTGCATATTATTACCAAAGTAAGCCTATTGTTGTTACTCTGCCCAGAAATTTAACCAAAAAAAATCGGTGCATTTTTACAAACTACTAAATCGAATATAATAACCAAAATCGTTTTATATTAACGGTATAAAAGACGATTATGGAGACAGGGTAAACCATTTACTTGATCAACCACTAATCGGTTTATCTCAGAGAAAACATCTAACGATGTAGGAAATCTTTTTTTTCTATCGGTAGGTAAAACCAAATTTTGAGAACGATTATTTACTGCCACCATAAAATCGTTCGATATGTGCATTATTGTAAACCGATTCCGAACAGTTTTTGAGTAATATTAATCACGACTGTTCGATATCGTAAACCGTGTGACTTTAATTATGCCAGTACACTGTATGTACACGTTATGTCAACATACTTGCATGTATGCCAAGCGTTTTATTTGAAATAAATCCCAATAAATCTTAATAAAGGGCCTTTAGGTTTCTTTTGGGTTATAAATAGGTTAGTTTTTAGAAAAAGAATCAGTTTTTTTTTTTTAATTTCAAAAATCATTTGAGAATTGAGACTAGAGAGATATAGAAGTTTTAAGGTTGAACAATGGCTGTCAAGAGTGAGTTGCAGATTTTGTTGCAAAAAATGTATGCTGCTTTGGATGAATACAAAGAAGAGGAAACCGCGAGGGCTGAAAGGGAAGGTGTTGATCCTAAAAGAATGTGGAAAGTTGGTGGCTTCTTGGTGAGCATCCCTCATCTTAAGATGAAGGTCAGAGATAGTTTTGATTATGTGTCGATTGAGAAGAAGTTTGTCCGCTTATTTGTCGATCATTCTGAGGAGTTATCCCAACCCAATTTTCGTCTCTGTCTTATTATTGGTGAGCAACTTTCAATCTATACGGATTCTCCTAACAAAGATTTAGGGGTTGTAGTCTTGGGTCCCAAAGTAATCACTGTAGGGACTCCTCCTATTCGAACTTTCACTACCCATATTGGAGGTTTGCCTGTATTTGGAATGGTTAGAGATGGCATGGTTGAAGCAACATCCGTTAAGGGAGAGGGAGGACATGCCTCGACTAGTGGGGTTAAAAGGAAGCACTAGAGGAGATGGTGAACAAGGGGTCTTTTTAATTTTATGTTTTATGTTGTTTGATGTTGTTTTATGGTGTTTTATGAAGTGTTTTTATGATTTTACTTGAGGGTTTGTTAGTTTTCTGTTCTACCAATTTAAGCAACAATTAAGAAACAATCGGTGTATCAGAAAATCTATTTCTAACGATTATGGTTGTTGTTTTCTATAATCGGCATTAGAGTTTGTGATAGTGTAACGATTATTGCTCCTGAAAAAACTAGGAGTAAAGTTGTCATATAATCGTTCTACATATAAATCTAGATAAACCGATTATATCAAATAAAAACTGGCCCATTCATTGATTTAGGAAATTGAACACATGGTTTAGGAAATTCTAAAATTACATAATCTAGTAGCTCCAAACTAGCCTGTCATCCATTAATACTTCATCAATGAATCTCGGAGCACGTCTCTTCAACACGTTATAACACTTCTTGAAAGCGTATGGTTGTCGGCCTTGGCGTACTTCCCCTATAACCGCGAATCTCGCTTTCTAAAATGAAAGAGTGAAAGAAAAGCATGAAGTTAGTATGCAAGAATCTAACAATGAAACAAGTACAAACATGTCTCGATACTCACTTTCCAACTACTAGATCGTTGGGGATGATGGTTAACCATTTCCATAATTCTAACG
>JAJJMA010071504.1:0-14872 GCA_023529015.1 Papaver nudicaule
TTACAGACCCAAAACTGTGGGCTTTTCAAAGTTTGAGAATTCTCCTAAAGATTCAAGGTTGTTGATTGGGCACATATATTTCTGAAAACTATGCTGTAAATTTCAGAAAAACCATGTGAACTCTATCTATGAGGGGAAATGTTACTCATGTCAATCACATCATCTCCAAGTTGTTTCGTTTGCATCAGTGAAAATCGCATTATGCTGTTGAATGAGGCACCGAATAACCTCGATAGAGCTGAAATCAGTTGTGGGAAAGCCATCGTCCAAGGGAATTGCGGATGATGCCTCCATATTCTCATCACTTTCTGCATTACCAAAAAAATAAAAAAATTAAAAAAAAAAAAAAAAAAAAGAACTTGGAGTTCAGATTTAATAATAAACTATAGAGGTCGACTAAATGACATATACCCCCCAATACCACAAATGCAAAAGTCAAAATAAAACTGCCTTCAGAAAAAGTAATTAACAAATGTGGTACCAGGTTTCCTTTCATAATAAATAAGCCACCTAAATGAAGTGTTGGCAAGTTCAAAACAGATTTTCAGCATTTTCAAAACCTTCCGACAGCATGTTTGTGACAAATCAGTGAAACACTACTCTCAATTTTTTAGGTCCATAGAATGGGCATCAACAAGCTAGTATCAGGTTACCTTTCACATCAAAATAAGCAACCATAATGAATCGAAAAATCTTAAAGCAGATTCTCAGCGATTCAAAACCTTTGGCACAACAAATTAGATTGATAAAGTGGGTAATATTTGCATCAAGGGACGTAAAATCAAGGTTTTCACTATCCTTCCTCAAATGTTGTGTATCCTTATAGTTCCACACGATAGGCATCCGTCCAAGAGTTAGTGCAGTAAAAGAAGTACTACCTGAAAGGTTATCCCAGGCACTGCGAGTAGACGATGTCCGATCCATGGACTTGTCTGAAGAACCTTTAGATGAAAGATTGCAATACCGAGAAAAGAATTCAGGTCTCTGCTCCTTCTGCCAAATAATGAGAGGAGCCATCTCCACAGCAAGGCTGCCAGCATCCATCTATTCAAAATATAGAAAGCAATCTCATCATCTATAGATGCTGCGAAATGCATCTTACGACCATAAGAATTCTAGACGTTACTTTCCAATAGCTTATGCATGTCTTATCACTATAATGATCCAAATGTAAACAGAATAGATATCTGTGAGTTGAAAACGCAATCGCCCATCCTGGTTCAAAAATACTTTTGAGAAGTCGTACAGCAAACAATGAAGTGCGTAGGTGGAAAATATAGGTGCAGCATGAGGTTGAACTGACACTCAATATCTATGAATAAATTGCAGCTACATAAATAAAACATATTTGCAACATCTATTGGATGGTAAGTCAGTTTATGACAAAAATAACAAACTCCCATGTCCGACAGAAATAATCAGACAAGAGAGAAGGAACTAAGAGTATTACTATTTACCTTGTTAAGAGGTGATTTCTGGCTCACCCGAAGCAACAGTGCAGTTAGGTATTCCAGTGTCATGTAATTTACACTTGGAAGTTTCTTCAATATGTTTCTAATTGCATGTATGCTGGAACGAGCATTTCTAACTTCGTGAAAAAGATCAAATGTGATAAGCGGCTCAGGAAGACTAGCAATGTAACACTTGAGCAGAATCGCAATGTCAACGGGATTTGTGGCATCCGGCAATGATGCGTTCCAATCTGTAAGACACGAGTAAGCAGTTGTTGAACACAAACTCCATACATATTTCTAACTGACCTTTAAATTTTCAAAAGGTGATACCTTGGTTGTATAGTGAAATCAATTGTTGAATAACTTTTTTATCGCCTTCAATTTTGAACAAGTACTCTGTACTCAAACCTGTAAGAAAACAGTGGCCAGTAATTCACATTATACACATAATAGATTAGCGTATGTACTAAGTTTATTCCTTTGTTCGATAAGTCACCTGATCGTATGAGGTACTCGGCACAGCTAACCAAAATATGAGGTACAGGCTTGGAAGATTGTTGTCGTTGCACAGTTATCTCAATTGGAACTCCAAATACTACACACAAAAATGTATATCAGATTTTGCAAACTAATGATTGTTCAACTACAAATTTTTACCAACATAGACTTAACGTGATATGTAACACCTTTAAAATATCTTTTCAGTAATGTGCTTAAACTGAATCTGACAGTCAAAATTTTGTGCTCTTTGTTACAGAATTTAGTGCTAGAAACTTAGTTGCTTTTGATAAACAAAGCTAACTACTTCAGCTCCACATGTAAAGATAGGAAACTAAGAATTGCATCAACAAAAAGACCGTGCTGCTACTGTTCTATTATTCTACTAGAGACACTAAGAAGGTGTCAAGTTAATCAAGAGTATCTGCCAGTAGCTATACAAGCTTTGTGACACTAATAGAACTTCAGGCATGACCCCACCGACTGTGTCTGAAACTGCAAAAGCGAGCAGAAGCCTACACAACAGCTTCAAATTATCATGCGTTGGTGGGTAGTACAATTTCACCAACACATTTAAATTTAGAGTCCGTCTTAAAGCCTGTTTGTGTGTCAGGGCATCTTTAATTTGCAGGGCACATCTACGCAGAGCTTTTATAATGCTGAAAAATTACTTATATAAGCTATTCTAGATGAAGCGTCACTTTATCACATTATTGCCTAAGGAAGCTCCATTGGAGCAATGGAAAGCAAAAGCAGGCCATATGACTTATAAGCAGAACATCTTTAACTACCTACTCAAAAAAGATAAGCTCTTAAAAATATTATGCTTGATGGTGAATCTAAAATATAATCTTATACTTGGATAAGGACACACTTCCAATATCACAAGCAACAACGTAACCACTGGATAACCACTCTACAGAGGGCTGCATTGGCACATGAACTATTAAAGTGGCTCAATCGAATGTAGGAACTTAGCAAAAGTAAAAGGCTTCCTGAGTATTACCCAGGTGGCCAGTTTGGGGCAATCAGCCATAAGATGATTATCTCATCGAGGAAGGCGTACTCAAGAAATTGATACGAATTGGGCGAAGACATAATATAATAACACGACCTAAACAGAGGATACAGATATTAAACAAGCTATTTGTCAACGATAACATTAAACCACCAAGCTAGGAGAACATAAAACTCACCATCTGTACTGGCAACTCCCTGCAAGATTAAAGAGAAAAAAGATTTTAGCTATGCACAATGACATGAAATTTTCGAAAGAAAAAAAAATCAAATTAAAATGTCTGTGTACCTTCTGCCAACGCTCAATGTTAGTCAAAATACTCTTACTTCTTTGTGCAGTCTTCTTTGCCACCTAAAAAAAATCTACTATTGTCAATAGATCATAATAGGATGCCCCATCTCCGTAACCATATAAGTTAAGTTTATGATGAATGCAATCCAAGAGAACATTTCACAATCTGGTCTTAGAGCATTTTTATTCCGCGCAGTAGCAGACTCCAACACACTCACAAAACAGCTTACTCTACCGTGGCATACTGGTACTAACTTAAAAGTGGACGTAGTGACATGCATATGATTATCTCAAAAGTAATCCCTATAGAACTAGAACAACTAACCAGAAATGAAACAATATTTTTTCCCTATGACGGTATTACCTCTTCAACTTTAAGCTTCCCCACGGCACATTTGTCCTTTGTCTCCGATATCCCCCTCCTAAAGAGTGTCCCTGTTGAAGCAGCAACAGACAAAAATCGCTCTTGCACTGCCTCTTTAGATCCAGGTCGTAAGTTATTCTGCTGAAAAATGGACCAGCGACTCCTCACTATTGATCCCACTCTTTCTGCGACATCGGCAACATTTTCTTTAGCCTCTTTTGCAGCTTCCCCAAAAATATTTCCAGCTTCTTTAAGCTTAACACCTGCACAACAACAGATCATACTAAATAAACAACAAACGCTAACAAATATCTAAAAAAATTAAGGGCAAGCGACATTTTGAATTACCTGAAGACGAAAAGAAGTCGTTCGCCTTTTCTTGCCATGGAGGCGAGACAGCAGTCGTCTCCGAAGGCATTTAAACGAGAGTTAGTGATGTAATGAACTCAATAAGAAACCTATATCAAAATCAAGAAAATCAGTAGCTAGAATAAAAAAGTATTAGTAAGAATTGCTAAACTCATATTAATTGATTTCACTTAATAGTACACGATCTGTGAATAGAACAAAGTGATATCTAACACTTGGATCATTAAATTATCATTCAAGAACATGTATATATCTAAAACCCTAATTTGATTATTACCTTTTTTTTCTTGATTGTTCTTGTGATTCAGTTTCTCTCTCTAAATCTAGTGTTGAATTTGAAAGATTTCTTCTCTTTCCGTTAGTGGAAAGAGGAGGGAAAGTTGCAGAGGATCCTTTTCTTTCTGGAGAAAGTTTCAGAGTCAGTGAGATGATAGAACCAAGCGTTATTTCGTTGTTTTCTTGTGAAACATTGAACTCGTTGAATATAAAAGTACGAAACGAAAAGAGCCGTTTTCTCACATCCCTAACATGACATTTATGTCTTCCTCGTTCTTTGTTTGTTTTTTTGGGAAAGGCCCGACTCATGGGCGACCCAGATAAAAAAAAAAATATTATAAAGCCTTGAGTTTTAGTAATAAAATAGAGAATCACGAAAATACCCTTCTTAATAAATATCTAGAAACAGCTGTAATTTTCCAGAACCGACCACCACTTTCAGTTTTAGGAAAGAGAAACTAGATCTCGAGAGAATAAACTAAAACTCACCTGAAAAACCAGTGAGTGTTGTAGGGCTTACGGCCCATGTATGTGCGGCCCAAATAGTAATATAGGGTTCTCTCCATACATGTATATAAAGGACTTATACCATGTAATAGATAGAACTTCTATCAATAAGAAATACTTCTTTACGTTATCAGCACGAAGCCCTGACCTGAGCTGCGGTTGATTTTTTTTTTGATGCGTTACCAGGTATTTCTCTTTTAACATAAGAATTTCGTTTTTATGAATATATTAGGGTTTTACGGATGAATAATTATAAAACATAGAGATTTCACCATTAGATTTCAACAAAATTTGAGTATGTTGTTCTATATTAGGTCAATCATTCACACCAAAAATTTCAGTTAAATCAGAGAATGATGCCATCTTCAAAAACTCTATACATGATAATATTTTCCGTTCAGAAAAACCCTAGTTTTGAACAGCGCCGTGAGAAATTAATAATTAAAATTCCAACCATTGGATTAAGCTTAAATTTTGGTATAAGTTAGATTATGATCTTATGTATCAACTGTGAAAATTTCATTACGATCCACCCATGGAAAGTACCTAAACATATAGGATTTTGATAATCGTGTCTGCAAAAACGTGATTTAGAACTGTTTACTGCGTATCATATAACTTGTAATCCAACCGTTAAAAAAATCTGAAAATTGGATATGTTTATCACTACATGTTTTTACATCACCAGTAAATTTTTTATCAAAATCGGACATGTATAAAAATGCCTATTGATCAGAACAGTTGAATAAAGAAACTTTTCAGTTTTAGGGTTAATAAAAATGTTTAGCACACCGTCGGGCCTCCCATTAGTTCTTTGAGCCCAGAATGCTATCCCATGATTATGGGTTGGATTTGAATTGAACGGTTTATTTTTGGAACCATAAAGAAATTTGGACAGTAACCGGAACGCACCTTGCAAATAACCATAAAGTAATTTGGTTTGCAAACGATTTGCCACTATTACAGCCATAAAGTAATTTGGTCAACAAAAATGTTTGTTTTTCCAAAAACCATAAAGTAATTTAGTTAGCAAACAAGATACACCTGCTAAAATCATAACGTAATTTGATTTGCAATTTTGATCATAAATTGGACGATGACTTTCGTGTTACCAATACAACCATTTAAAAAAAATAATAAATAAATAAATAAATAAATAAAATATGGTTTTTGTGTCTATATTGACCATAAAGGAATTTGGTCTCACGAAAAATGGTACCGAAATTATTCATTTTTTGCAGAGAAGGGACTTCTGGCCACACTAATAGTGACACTAATTTCGAGAAAACTCATAAAAATCACACCAATAAAAGGATACAGACGGAGTTGCACTTGTTTTAGCGGTGATTTACCGGACCTAAGAATCCCGCCAATAAAATGATGCATACGGAGTTGCACTTTGTTTTAAGGGTGATTTACTGGACGTTGGTTCAAGCAATGGAAAGCTAGTACCAAAGCAGTTGCCAGATACAAAATGTATCGGGGAATTCTCGAACAAGAATCTCACTATGTGAACGGTTACTCTTGACGTCAACCTCGCAATTTCAGGCATTCATGGCATAAAGGATGTTGCCACATCATGAATACACCTTATTTTGCTTGTGCCAGAACATTTAGTTTTTTGTTTTATGGCTTACATGACCTCATTTTAAATATTTTTGTTAGATGCTTTAAAGTACTTTATAAGTCTTCTTACCTTCTTGACGTTAGAATTATGGATTATTTGTAAGTATTTATTTTTCTATTACGTGTTATAGAATTTTACTTTGTTTACGATAATATGTTGTTTAACACGTGTATTATAATGTAAAGGACGTCATTCTAATGGAACAAAAATTCTCAAAAGTACCTGAGATATACTGTTCAGCTATATATGACATTCCCGCGTGATGTACTTAAAAGAATGTCTTAAGGAGAGATCAAACGTCTATTCGATAGTGGAACCACCCGCACTATCCTAAGAAATGGACAATTGTTTGTTGATTTTTACTTCTTTTTGTGACTACGATGATTGGATCATCGAAAGTAATAATTGGGCGAAGTATTGCTCAAATCTTGTCGCCTGCGACACAGGGTTTAAAGTCAAAGAAACCCTATGAGCACTTAGAGCTAACCACACCTTGTGAGTTTTAAGGATATTCGCTATGAAAATGGAACTTTATGTTACTTCTAGTGAATGCGGAAGGAAGCGCATCTTAGAGAAACTATTGAGTCACTCTAGTGGATTGTACATCACCACTATTAGGATCATTGAATCATATATTGTTTCCAACGACGAACTATTGGTCAGTGACTTATACAAGCTTTGGCACTACCGACTAGGGTGTCCAGGTAGACATTTGATGATCTGTGTTTTAAAGAACTCACACCGACATCATTCTTTCGAGTGAGAAAGAAATGGGACAAAAGATTGTTACGACGAAGAGTAGCAATTTTCTTTCCAAAGTAACTGAAGCATACCATTTACCCCATTTTCTTCGTTGGCCTTAGCGAAGGCACATCACTCGTAATGCAAAGCTTGTTCTTCTTTAGCAAAGACAGAATCGAGACCATCCTATGCTAAAGATACCAAAGAAAAAAAAATCCATTTTCACGAAGGATACAAGGTGATATTTGTGGACTTTTACATCCAGAATGCGGACCATTCAAGTATTTTATGGTTCTGGATGATGCTTCGACTTGTTGGTCACACTTGCATTGCTGTCCACAATAAATGCTGCTTTTGCAAAGCTCCCAGCACAAGTGATATGTCTAAGGGCTCACCACCCTGATCATATAATCAAGTTTATTGGACTTTATAATGCTGGAGAATCTACATCTAAAGGAATTGATGATTTTTTTGTATGTCTAAAGGAATTGACATAGAGCTTTATGTACCCCATATACACTCTCGAATTGGTCTTGCAGAAGCAAACATCAAAAGGTTACAGATGATAGCTAAGGCACTGGTTATGCGTTCCAACCTGCCTATTACTGCTTGGGGTTACACCATATTGCATGCAGCTTGACTTATTCTCTTTAGACCCACTCATAGCCAACCATAATCTGCGTACCAGTTGGTAACTGGATATAAGCCTGATTTACATTTACGCATTTTTGGTTGTGCCGTACACGTGCCAATTACGTCTCCACAACGTACTAAGGTGGGTCCACATAGACAATTAAGTATTTATGTTGGATATGAATCCCCAACAAATATCCGCTACGAACCTTTGACATGCGATCTCTTTACCGCTAGATTTACGGATAGTCACTTGATGAGACAACCTTCCCGTCGTTAGGGGGAGGTAAGGAAAAGTATTTCCTAAGGGAACGACAGGAATTGTCGTGGTGTGTTTCCCACTTTGTCTCATATTGATCCCCGCACTTCGCAATGTAAATGTGATGTGAAAAACGATTTTCGATATCCAGAATGCACACTGGTATCGCTAAAGTGACGAGATCAAATATACCAACTGCAAGCGTGCCTGCAAGGTTAAATATCCTTAAATAAGGATACACACCATAAATTAAGGTGTTGCAACTATACTCTGTGGAAGTATGGTTGAGGCCGTGGCTCCATAAAGGAAGTTGGAGAGACCACCAGGTTCGATAGATACTCACCTAGACAGGAAGTAGGTGAGTAAGGCACAATATAATTATTTATATCATCCGAGATCATCTCATAGAATTGTCTATGAACATGTCCATGAATCAAACTGGAGGACGCTCCGAAGTTTTAAATGATTCTAGAGAGCAATGAAATCCTAATGGATTATGAGAATGCACATGAGTCAATGAAAGGATCATGCGTGCATAGTGATGATATAATTCAGTTGCTCCAGAAGTAGAGAACGATGAGATCGAACCATGCTCTATATTGTTTAGATTCAAACAGAGAGCATATTTGGCCTACGCAATCCAGGAAGAACTTAGTTCTCTGACAAATATACAGGTATTTGGTGCGGTAGTGCTAACCGACCAAGTGTAAAGCCTGTGGGACATAAATGGTTATTTGTCACAAAGCGTAGTGAGAATAATGAAGTCTTAAAGTATAATGACTCACCTTGTGGCGCGAGGTTTCTCACAAACCCCTGGATCGCTTATTCTCTTGTAGCGAACATCATGATGTTCTGCTAATTATATTAGCTTGGCAGTTTCAGAAGGATTTGAAATGCAACTTATGGAAGTGGTTACATAATATCTCTATGGGGATCTTGATACAGAGATATTCATGAAAGTGCCAGATGGCCTTCCATTACCCAAAATCAAGTAACTCTAAACCATGGAGTGCGTTTGTAATTAAGTTGAAACGCTCACTTTACGGATTGAAGTAATCCGGACGGATGTGGTATACCCGTCTAAGTGATCATTTGATTGGGAAGGGATATAGAAATAATAAATTGTTCCCTTGCGTGTTTTGAAATGAAACAAGTTCCGGATTTGCAATTATAGTTGTCTATGTCGACGATATGAACATAGTAGGTACTTTTGACGAAGTAAGAGAAACCGCAAACTATTTGAAATCCGAAATTGAGATGAAAGATCTTGGGAAAACTCGGATGTGTCTAGAACTTGAACTAGAACATCGAGCTTGTGGAATATTACTCCACCAGTCAGCATATGTCCATGAGATATTCAGGCAATTTAAATATGGACAAGCGCACCTGGCTAGCACTCCCATGATTGGTCGAACTTTAGATGTACGTAAAGATCAATCTCGTCCATAGGAAGGTGACGTAGATGTTTTGGGAGACGAATATCCCTACGTAAGTCAATAAGCGCATTATTGTACTTAACACAATGTACTCGACCAGATATCTTGTTCTCAGTGAACTTGTTAGCTAAATGTAGCTCAGCGCCAACGCAACGTCATTGGAATGGTATCAAGAATATCTCTAGATACCTAAAAGGAACCATTGACATGGGTTTGTTCTTATCCCTATGAAGACGCAAGTAGAGTTTTCTAATGAACTTGCAAATTGTATTCCCATGATTACATGTGAAAAGTATAGGACTAACGGAATTGTCCGACTCCCATGATTGCAAAACTGCAGAGATCTAAAGAACTTGTCTGACTGCGAAGGACTAAAGGAAGTGTCTGCCTATATTGGACTAAAGAAGTTGTTCAAACTCCCATGAATGTATTGGACTAGAGAAATTGTCTAGCATCAGGGGGAGCATCTAGTGGTACGTTGTACTCTTTTTCCCTTGACTGAGGTTACTTTTTCCCACAGGGTTTTGTTACTCAGCAAGGTTTTTAATGAGACAACTGCAATACCAGAAGTGCAATCGAAAATTTGTTGATTATGAAGGAACAATAATCTCTTCTTCACTGAAAGTAATCAGGGGGGAGACATGGTGGACTTGTAAGTCATCACCTATATTCACTTTCGAAAAGCTCATGACTAATGAAACTGTCTAGAGACTACCCAGAATGAAATCAGGGGGAAATGCCGACATCAGGGGGAGGATCCAAGGATATGATGTCGACATATTTTGATTCGAAATGTGAACTTGTGTTGTACTCTTTTTCCCTTCGATCGAGATTTGTTTTTCCCACAGGGTTTTGTTACTCGACAAGGTTTTTAACGAGACAACAACAACAACTACACTTGGCGTATATGCTGAATGCTGAAGACTTGAAGATTAAATTGATATTACTGAACTGCATCGGAATCAGAAAGGATCACGATAGTATGTCAAGCGAAACAACTTCCAACCAGAAACGAGAGTGTTTTTCAGCATCAACATCAGCATCAGCAAAGGCGTACTTCTGGACTAATCACGTTGTACTCTTTTCCCTTCACCAAGGTTTTGTCCCACTGGGTTTTCCTTGTCAAGGTTTTAACGAGGCAACATATGCGAGTTCAACTCTGTTCTAAGTATTCTTAACATTGTACTCTTTTTCCTTAGCCCAGGCTTTGTCCCTTTGGGTTTTCCTGACAAGGTTTTAATGAGGCAACTGACTTAGACACTGTGGTCATTGATGAGAGAGCTACATTTGAAGAACTACTTTTGAAGCTACAAGAAGTCACCGACCAACTCAGCTGAAAAGCTTACCAAGACTCGAGACGTTGTACTCTTTCTCTTTTCAAGGTTTTGTCCCACCGGGTTTTTCCTTGTTCAAAGTTTTAGTGAAGCAATACATTTGAGTTCTACTATTGAACCGCACAAGGGGGAGTGTTGTAGGGCTTACGGCCCATGTATGTGCGGCCCAAATAGTAATATAGGGTTCTCTCCATACATGTATATAAAGGACTTATACCATGTAATAGATAGAACTTCTATCAATAAGAAATACTTCTTTAGTGAGAAAAAAAACAAAAAAACATCGAAAAATCAACGAAACCAGAGAAAAACAAAGAAGATTTATGGAAAACCAGAGACAACGAAGAAGATTCAGCGAGAAAAATCCATTTTGAAGTCTTAAATTCATAAGAAAGACTAAGAAAACGAAGAAAATCGATAGAAATCGATTGAAAACTACAGATCTGAGATTTTTCCTTCTTTCTTCATCACCTAAATTCAAAAATCAGTTGTTCTAGTGCTTTTCTTCATCAGTTTCAGAAACTCCTCGTTCAAGAGATTTATTTCTGAAGAATGGAAAATAAGAGAACATATGTAAAAATCACTTCTAGGGTTTTCTGTTAATTTCCGTTAATATCTTTGATTTATTTTACAATTTTTATGTTTTAAAAATCATTTCTAGGGTTTTGAGAAAAAATTGAGATAATTGTTGAAAAATTCAAATCATATCAGTTGTTGCTATTGTTGTTGTTGTTGTTGTTGAAAAATGTTTTAGGTGTGTTTTTAGTTATGTGTAGTAACTAGTTACATTGTTGCTGCTGTTGTTATTGAAAAATGTTTTAGGGATATTTTTAGGTTGTGTAGTAAATACACATGTTATTGTTGTTGTTGTAGGAAAGTTTTATGTGTGTTTTTAGTTATGTATAGTGACCAGTTACACGTTGTACGTTGTTGTTGTGAATGATGCTCACGTTGTTGTTGTTGTTGTTGTTGTGGACAGGGAAATTAAGGGCAGGTTTGAATCCGACGCAAGAACTGATTTTTGAAATCAAGAAAATAGGCGGTCTGCATCAAAATGTATTGGATCTTTTAAATCTAGTACCATATGGTCGATTTTTTTTTTGGTTTTGTATAATGCAACTGATGTTGAAACAAAGAAGAAGATAGTTACAAGTCGTGACGGATTGAGGAAAGTCTTGACGTGCTACAAACCAACAGAAGATAATTTCAGTAGATTCCAGATTGGAGAACATTATGTATCTTCAAGCAAATGGCTATAGTATATGGGATGAACATGATACAATCCAGAGTTGGTAACACCATGCTAGGGGAATGGTTTATGAACACATAGATCAAGCTTATGCAATGTGAATTATTTAAAAGATTTTTTCATGATCCTACTAAGAAATCATTTAGAGAAAGGCATGCGTTGAAGAGAGATATTGTTCTAGGGAGCGTCAACAAGAAGATGATGATGAAATGTGTGTCTGTCTAATTGGGTTATTCCTTTGTTGTACGTTATTCTTCAACGAAATCAATGGAAACCAAGTGAGAGTTGAGTACATTGGGATAGTACCGAACATAAAGATTACGAAACAGTACCATGGGCTAGGTTGATCCATAATTATCTGTTTGAGTCGATGTACATGAAATACAACAAGGATGAAATGGAGAATGTCGTCGACTACATCCCATATTTACTGGTAAGTCTATTTTGGTTTTGTAATTTGTTTTTTAGTATGTTATTTCAGTTGAAATTAATAGCTTTTTATTGTTTGGTGCAGTTTTGGTTTGCTGAGATCGCAACGGCTGATGCGATAGATCGTGAAAAAGCAGGGGTACCGAAATACAGCCTACTTTTCGTGTGGGCTCGTGAGTCTTATGGTAAGATATGGACGATCTCAAAAATCAATATCCAAATCTGATAACCGGAGTGGGATCACAAGTGATCGGTCCAACTCAAGATAAATCTTGGCAAATCCCCTGGATGGATTATGGACCAACTCGACGTTTATTAATAACGTACTTCTTGTGTTTGCTTTAATTATATAACCAGAGAATATAATGCGGAAAGTAAAGCACACAAGACACCAGAGATTTTTTTAACGAGGAAACTACGACCTGTAGAAAAACCTCGGGACCTCGTCCAGATTGAACATCACACAATACTAACTGTCTACAAACACTAGCCTACTATAAGACTTCGGTTTGGGATGTAGCAGAGACCACTTCAGCCCTCCAAGCGAATTGTCTATAGTCGCACTCCTTACGTCTCTAGATCCCCCACAGATCGTCACACACTTAATTCCCCTAGCTAACTTCCTTTACAGGCCTAGGAGTTGCTTTAACCGTTGTTAAAGGCTTGTGTTAATAATTTCGGCTTTGCAACCTCAATTATCAACAGTATGTTTGAACTGTCCTCTTCAGTTTGACATAAACAAACTGACTTCCTTCGGATGTCTCCAGGTCATACGGAAATCTACTTACAAGCGGGTGCTGACAAGTAAACCGTGTAAACTATGCCCAACTTGTCTCTACCACAGTTGTAAATAGAATCACTTGAGAAACTTATACAACTGGATCTAACTAGGTCTTACAACACCGAGTGCAGCCGTGCGTTGCTTCCTTTCAACCTTGTATGTAACGTATCAGTTCTTGAATATCCTTATTGCAGAAGAGAAGGACTATAGAATAGACAAGAACGTGATTAGGTTACCAAGGTTACAGGTTAATATGATAACAACCACAAGGGTACGTTATCTCCTACCTGTGCTTCCCAACTCTCAAGAGAAGTCTTTATAGTCGTTAGGTAAATCCCATAGAGGAACTGCTACTTAATAGAGGATGACTATACCACAACAAGCTTACACCTAAGTGTAAAGAGTTTACGATCAATTCCACGGAGAAACTTCACGTATGCTTGATGCTTGTGGTTTTCGTTCTTTAACCCTCTATTTATAACACTCAATAAGATAGGTTGCTTAGAAATAAAGCAGCTAGTTTCTTAACCTACAAGTTAGCAAGTGCCCGTGTAAACGAAGCCGTTACTTAGCTTGCACACAAATAAACCCTAGATTTATCTCAATTGGAAATCCTTATAAGAGTGAAAACTGGAGTCACTGTTCACGAACCGGTTCGTGAACCGCCGTCGGTCAGAATTAGGGTTTAACTGGATCCGCTGGAAGTTCTGGGCTGGGCTAGTACTTAGACGTGTTTACGCCCTCAGCTATAATCCACTGGACTCTGCTCTAGAGTACTCCTTTAGATTCATTTGTTTCCCATATGTGATTTGCAAGCAAACCAATGCACTAGAAAGGGAATCGAATCTATCTCATGTATCTTGTAACCTCAGTACTGTGGGAACAGATACTAACATAACTCATGGTTATGTTGACAAGAATACAAAATCTCAATCGCTATAACACTAATAAAGTAGCCGACTATTTCGAAAGATAGAATAAGTAGAATAGAAGAATTTCCATAAAACTCATAACTCCTACTAACCTTTTGTCGATGAAGAATATTAAATGTCTTCTTTATAATCAATGTCTTCGTCTTCAAGGTCTCTACTACTTTGCCTATATCCCAATTTCGAAATCTAATCTCTAGTAGGCTAATCAAGAATTGTGTTTTGACACCTAAAACTGACAACCACCTTGACATACCAACGCTAGTGGGTTTGACTGGACAATGCCCTAACAATCTTCCCTTTTGTCAATTTTAATGACAAAACCAATTTACATATGGATTCAAATGATATACAATAAAGATCTGACCCAGATGTATCTTGATTTCTTGAATTCTTCAACTTCTCCTTTGAGTCTTGAGGTGTTCGTTTAACTCCTGTTGATGAATTCGTAGACAGCACTACAACATATCCAGTTCAAACAACCACAATGGTACGCTCAAGCTTACATGGGTTAATATGCTAATCCCACATGTTGTTTGTGCAACGAGTAAGAATCAGAGCAACTTTAAAGTCTGTGTACCAAAACTTATAAAGTGATTCTACTCATTCTTGATACGAAGCTCCCCCTTAATCTTTATACCTATTTTTGCCAGATTGGTATGAAGCCCAATATTTAC
>JAJJMA010071558.1:0-10909 GCA_023529015.1 Papaver nudicaule
AAGCTGAACTTGATTCCCTGCAGACACAAGCTCACTCGGAGCAAACAGATAAGGATATAACAGTAGCTACAACAGAGTTGCAGAAATGGCAAAAGATCAAGGCAGATTTCCACAAACAGAAATCTAGAGACGTTTTCATAAAAGATGCAGACAACAAACTAAGTATTTTCACACATCATGCAACAGAAGGAAGGCGAGAAATAATATAGACAGTCTCAAAAAGAAGGATGGAACATGGGCAATTACTAGAGAAGAGATTGAATTGCTACTTACTTCTCACTTTCAAGCAATCAGCACTACCTCAAGTCCAAAAATCGAAGAGCATCACTATAACAACATCCCTAACTTGGTCTCTCAAGAAGAAAATGCATCATTACTAGTGTTACCTACAGATGAGGAAATTCATCATACTTTGAAGAAAATGGAAAGCTGGTCAGCTCCAGGACCCGAAGGATTCCCGGCAGGGTTTTATAAATCCCAATGGGAAACAGTTGGGAAAGTCGTATGCAATATGGTTAAACAATTCTTCTCCTCAGGATTTCTGTTGAGGGAACTGAACAAGACTTATATCTCTCTGATACCCAAGACAAAGAAGCCAACAAACCCTGTAGACTTCAGGCCAATAGGGCTATGCAACACTTCTTACAAGCTGATATCAAAGATACTTGTCAATAGAATGAAGCCAATAATGGAGAAAATCGTCTCACCATACCAAGCAGCATACGTTAACAGCAGGTTGATCAATGACAACACTATAATTGCACATGAATTAATTCACTCTATGAAGCTAAAAAGTGGAAGCAATGGCTGGCTAACTTTAAAACTCGATATGTCGAAAGCTTTCGATAGGCTGGAGTGGAACTTTCTGCATAAGGTTCTCATCAGTTTTGGCTTCTCAGAAGAGTGGTGTAAGCTCATTAACCAATGTATAAGTACTACTTCTTTCTCGGTTATGCTCAATGGAACCCCATGCTCTCCCTATCAGCCAACCAGAGGTCTACGTCAAGGTGATCCTCTCTCACCGTATCTGTTCATTTTGGCCATGGAATTCTTATCAAGAAATCTCACAGCAGCTCACAACAACAACACAATCAAAGGGATCTCGGTTGCAAGAGAAGCCCCTCCAATCAATCATCTGCTATTTGCAGATGATTGTCTCATATTTACCCAAGCAGATATGGCTTCAGTTTATGAACTGAAGGACTTAATGAAGAACTTTAGTGAGCAATCAGGACAACTGATCAATTTTGAGAAGTCTGCGGTTTTCTTTAGCAGTAATATGGATGAAGAATGCTGCAATTTCTTAAGAGAAATACTGGGTGTTAAGCTAATGAATAAGAAGGAAAAATATCTAGGATCACCACTCCTAATAGGAAAATAAAAATCAGAGGCTTTTGAGAACGTAAAGCAAGCATTTGAAAGGAGATTGGCGAGCTGGCAAGCTAAGAATATGACTCAAGCAGCAAGGGCGACTATGGTGAAGTATGTCTTAAACACCACACCACAATACCAGATGAGCACATTCAAATTTCCAGTCACACTGTTAGAGAAGTTAACAACTATTCAGAGGAAATTTTTCTAGGGGTACACATCCAATCATGGCTACAATCCTGTAGCATGGGAAGCATTATGTAAGCCGAAGGTAGAAGGAGGGTTAGGATTCATGGATTTGGAAAGCCTCAATCAAGCTTTGCTTTCTAAGTTAGCGTGGAGACTAATAACTCAACCAAAAGCTCTTTGGGTTCAGCTGTTAGAGGCCAAATATTTGCACAATAAAGACAAATTACATGACAATAGAAGCAGGAAAACGACGTCTTGGGTCTGGCAAGGAATCGAGGTGGGAAGAGATATTATACGTCAGCATCATTTCAAGCTAATTCACAACGGTAAATCAATAAGGATATGGTACAACAGATGGATAAGAAGTCATCAAGTATTATTTGGACCAGTAACTGAGCTAGGATCACAAGTGGAATATGTCTATGAACTCTTCAGACCAAATACCAGCAATTGGAATGAAGAACTTCTTCACAAGTTGTTCAGTGAGGACATAGTTCAAGAAATTGTAATATCCATTGATCTCCAAGAAGAGGATGAACTTATATGGCAACCAGCTAGAGACGGCAAGTTCAGTATTAAATCCTCTTATAACTCAGTGGCGGAAAGCAAGCTCAAAAATAAATGGATAGACAACTCAGTGCCGAAGGAAGTCTGGAAAAAGCTATGGAAAATGCAACTCCCACATCGCATCAAGATATTCATCTGGAAACTGCTTAAAGGAGTTATGACAAAAGGGAAACTTCTGAAGCTCAACAATGTTACTGCAAAGCAATGCAGTTCTGCAATAGAGAATTGGAATGCATAGAACATTTGTTGTTAGATTGCAATCATGCCAAAGCAGTTTGGAGTATGCTGAGTTTTAACATTAATCAAGTCAGGGAGGTAGGTATAACAGTTAAAAACTGGATTATCTCATGGTTCAGCGACATCGATGCTACAATCAGTACACCAAGAGCAGGAAATATGGCTCAACACAGTTATGATGGGTAGTTGGGTAATATGGAAAGAGCGATGTGAAAGTCAGTATGATGGAAAGAGTGTCAGACCTCTTAACACCTACAACAGAATAAAGCATCATCTTATTGGTTTTAATACTAACCTGCAATTGTTTTCTGCAGGGAATACGGAGTCTAGAAATCGCCCTCCTTTCACTCGTAGTGATTGGAGAGCACCACCTATAGACTATCTGAAAATTAATATTGATGCCTCTTTTGACCTAGAGACTAATGAGGCTGGTTCTGGTTTACTTTGTCGTGATTGTGCAGGGACCGGCAAAGGAGTCAGGGGAACATACATCAGTAAAGCATTAGATGCGGAAGAAGCGGAATGCATAGCTGCAAAGGAGGCGGTCAAATGGGCAGTTTACCTTAAGCTAAACAAGGCGATCTTTGAAGCTGATGCAGACGTAGTTGTGAAGGAAATCAATGAAGATGAATCTTTAGTTAGATGGGAGAATAAAACTCATATAAAGGATATCAGAAGACTTTTGTTTTACCTACATGAGTGGCAGTTTATTTCAATTGACAGAGAACTTAATAGAGCCTCTGATGCTATTTTAAAAACAGTTAGGAAAGACAAGCTCAATTTAGAGCAGTATTGTAATTTTGAACAATGGATTTCTCGTTTGATTGACAGAGACAACAACTCTTCAATCTCGTAATCAATAATAATTCATCTTCGTATCAAAAAAAAAAAAAATCAGGATCATATAAATAATTCCCTCTATTTTATTCTGCTTACAAATTTAGTCTAAATGTAGTTTGACATAACAAATTTATTTTCTGACATAACCAAATTTATTTTCGCTAAGACAAATTTGATTACAAATTGGGTAAGACATACACTAATCACTACTGACTGACTGAACTAATGGTGTAGGGTAGGGATGTCAACGGGTACCCGTTTACCCGGAACCGAACCGGAACCGGGTGATTTGGTTCCGGTTTCGGGTCCGGGTCCAGACATTAGATCCATTAGTCGAATTAGTACCCGAGGGTTAACGGTTCCTAATCGGGTAATACCCGTCGGGTCTCCCGGGTATCCGGTTCTTTTATGATTTTATTGAATGTCTTCTTTATTTTCTCCGCCCATCAGATAAATCTCTCTTTCTTAACATTCCATCCTCTCTCGATAATTCTTAACCCATTTCTTCATGGTTTTCAAGATCTAAAGGCGAGATCCATTAGAAAGTCTTTAATTAGTCTTTAATTAGTAATCCATTAGAAAGAATACACTTGTATTCTTCTTCCATCTTACCATATATGAAGGAAACTCTTTAATTAGTATTTATTACGTCTTCATTTTTCTACTTAATGGAGTTCTACTTCTCATCTCCAATCGGTCTGTCGCATGAGTTGACAACCACTCAGTTGTTTTAGTAAATTAATCTCCTAAATCCAAGTGTATGCAGCGAAGCCATATCATTAATTAGACGATGGATTGGTTTACCTTTGATAAGCATATCTATCTATTCCCCTCTTCTTTCTCCAGTAACTATTTCTCCAATTCTATCCTTTTGTTTTTCTTTCTTTTATATTCCACCCAAAATTTCAGTTCTATCCTTCAATTTTCTGATCAATTTGTTTGAACAAAAGGAGACGCATATATACAATAGATTGAACTCTTCATTTTCATTGTATTTGTTACTGGAAAACAAGAAAAACGATATGTGATTTGAAATATTGGGATGTTATGATTGTTGATCCCTGAACATACATAGAAATTTATCAGAGGAAAATTATTTGGAATTATAGATTTTGCATTAACAGGCCTTTGGAGGTTCATTGTTTCCGACCAATTTTTTTAAATGATAATATACCCGTTTAGGAACCGGAACCGAACCGGAACCGGGCAGACAATCGGTTCCGGTTCTGGATCCTTAAAACTGGAACCGAGAACCGGAACCGCTAAGAACCTGAACCGACTAAAATAATCGGTTCCGGTTCCGGTTCCAGTGATAACCGGAAGCTGATTAGATTACAACCAAATATGATTACACATCTTATCTCACATAATAACAGACTACATTTATCTTGAAGGTAAACCAACAAAGAAAAGGGAAGGGAAAGAAGTCATTGAAATCTAAAGAACTATACAAAACCTGGTTGAAGAATGGATGCATGATTCTCCTTGTACATCATCTGGCACGATTCAGTTCAACACTGAGATTTCTCGTCTCCTTGAATGGTTCATGCCTTCAGTAACTCTTCGCAGAACATGTCAATGAATTGATTGTTCTATAAAACACAAGACAGTAAGAAATTGTCTGATAAGAACATCAAGAGAAAACAACTTAATGTTTTAAAAATATATAAACCATTTTGGCACTTAAAGTTTAGCAAGTTGTTGATAAGTAAACAACTTATCATAAAAATTAATGAATGCAACAGAAAAGCTATTATAGAAGGGGCAAACCTGAGCAAGCTTCACGAGTGCTTGACGGACTCTGTCTCTTGTGATAACTACCCCAGGATCTGAGATAGGAGTTGGTGGACTTGGCTGTGGAAATGGTTGAAGAAAATGAGCCTCATGCAGCTGTTGAGAATTGACCGGCGAGTGATGAATAGGAGCAGTTGCAACAGCAGGAGAGGACATTGGTGGCATCAACAGTGCAGATGGGGTAGAAGTAGGTGCAGAAAACACAGAAGGCTTTACAAGGTTGGTCACCCGGTTGGTGTTGCTGGTTCCAGGAGTTTCAAACATGTGACTCAATGGAGTAGATGAAGCTGATGGATGAGCGGATGGCAATTGCAGCGTTGCCATTTGGGAGGATATGAGACCAGAGGGTACATGAGATGATACAGGCATTGTTGCAGGAGATGGGTGCTGCTGCTCTTGATTTGCTGCCTTAGAAGTGTTTCCCATATTCCTAGCCCCCTGTAACCATTATCAAGAGAATGTAATGCTTAGAAGGATGAGACCATCAAATCCTGAAGTAAGACTAATAGCGGCATCTAAATTACAAGAGTGAGAAGTTAGATTCTCAAAAGCCACCAAACTTACAAATTTAATCTCTTACTGTTGGTTGCAAAACGATGTAATCTTTTACTTCTATGCAAAAGATGTAAAAATATGTTGTTTCTTGTGTTTCAATTCATAAATTATGGACTTAACCCCCATAAAGTAACTACAAGTTTATAGTGTGAAACCATTCATTATACTAATGCAAAGAGAGATGAAATACTTACACTGAAAAGGTTCGCTAACGAACAATCAGCAGGAACATCTCTAGATACAGTTGAAAGCGATAGTTCAAGTGGGCCCCCCATCACAGCCATGTTTGGGACAGGTTCCAATGCCTCAAATTCACTGACATCAAAGATTAGTAGGTACAATATAGAGATTAAGAGACAATTTGCTCAAAGCAGTTGAACACAGATACACAGATTAACAATATTGATGCAAGTACGCAAGGTGAAACAGGTGAAATGAATCAATATTGTAACAAACTTAATATAGAGATTAAGTCTGCAGACGCAAACTTAATAATCTGAATCCAGGTCTGGTTCTTGTCGTGCTGAGAGTGATATTCTTGACTCATCATCATGTACACAGTTACACTTAATGAGTTTGTATTTGTAAAAGTCAAAGAACCAATTACCTGATATTATCCTTAGAGATAGAAACATGATGTATTGTTTGTATTAGTTAAAGTAACAAACAACAAATATCAATTTCTGAAAAATTTAGCTAAATCCAACTATTTATTTTGGAAACACTGGCAAGATATTGCAGGTAATAAATGGTAATAATGAGCATTTATCTTATTTTGACTAGCAAAGACGCACGCGCTACGCGAGTTCTATTTGATTTTGTGTTTCATGATGAGAATCGCTTTGATTTCAGGAGAGTTCGATTTGAGTATCGAAATAATTTTAAGAAACAGAAAATGGAAATGTGCCCCTTTTCGAGAAATCTACGAAAAAGTATTGGTCAAATGGAGACAAATAATTTCAGGAAAGACGCAGATAAATGGAGAAAACAGGGAGGGGTATTTTGGTCTCAAAAGGGCTTCACGGAAAGCTTCATAGAAAAGACCCTTCTTTTTATTATAGTGAGATGGAATATAATGAATATTTATTGTATATCAGTAATGAAATATTACTCTTTGGTTGGAGAGACTTTAGGCTTTGGAGAAACTTTGGCGTATGCACCAAGTATCCTGCATGCAAAAGAAGCAAAAGGATAGTGCTGAATTCTAGCTTATACCAATAATCAGCAACCAGATGGAAAATTATAACATGCTATTTATGTATAACTGGTACGAGACATAATATAAAAATTTAGAATCCCACCTATTGAACAGATTTGCAACATCTTCACACTCCCGAGCATCAAAAAACCAAATACCAGTAACTTCTTCAGCTGAATTGCGATATAATAGATACGGAAGCTGGATTTCAAACTCAAAATCTCCTAATAGATCCTCTACAAGATTATCTGGGGAGAGTAGACAAACGTTAATAAACAGTTATAATTAAGAAAAAATCCTAATATATGAGTTTATAGTTGAGCTAAACTGATATACAGGCAATGGAAACATGATGGGACGAAAATGTGTTACTTCAGTATAGCAGTCGCAGTGTTAGTTCTCATTTTATGGTAACCTATCTTCAATATTTAACCAATTTGAATATCAATTTATTATAAAATCAAACAGCGCATAAAAATTCTGACCTTCCTTTGATGTTTAAGCAAGGATTTCAGGTCCAGCTTAATATAATATGCACATAACAATCAATGAACAGATCCAAAATATGTAAAGCAAACTATGACTTCAAATTAGGAAGTAAATAGCTGAACCATGAACCAAATGAAACCAAAACCATGAGTTACGTTAACATAACTCAAGAATAGAAAACCATGATACAACATGCTGATCTGGGTTATAAAAAGGTTAGGTTTAACTACAAAGTAAAACCTCCACCCTGTAAACTCCAACTTCAATCAGTGCTTTCATTTGGCAAACGTTCTTGATCAGTAAATTCGAATTACTATTGACCTAACTCAACCTCAGGAAGCCTAAGCACAATGTTTGATCCAACTAACACAGTATACCACAAACAAAATTGAAGCATAAAGGAGTATAAAAATCAATGGTATAAAAGTTAAACCTGTATTTCTCCGATTCATTACAATGAATTGAAATCGAGGTTGAGTGTTCCTGCAATACAGACAAGAATTGATCTTACAAACCCAGTTTCAAAAAAATTATTAAACGAAGATTTTAGAAAAAACTCTGATTGAAAAATAACCAACTAAGAAAGAAAAGGGAAAAATACTATTACCTCTTAACTACGAAAAGAGATCCCTCGACATCTTTACGACTCTGCAAATAATGAATCACTCGATCACTGAACTTAAGAGAATCGAAACAAGAAGAAGATGAAGTGCGAAAGAATTACCCATTCATTACGGTGAACGTCAAATTCATAGAAAGTGACATGAGCAGCAGTAATCAAAATCTCTTCAATATTAGGATCGATCCTCTGTAGAACAGTAAGATTAAGGATCTTGGTAGTTTCTTTATCAAGATTTGGTGTTAATTTTCCACTATTCTGCGCCATCTACTTCTTCTTCGATGTTGTGAAAACCCTAATTCCAATTTCAAAGATTTACAGACATTCATATACACTCACTCGAGTCTCTCCAAGAAAGAGAAGAGAAAAAGATGATCAATCTACTTCAGTACTTCCTAATAAATGGTCAAACGAAGTCAATATAACTTGGACTGAAAAAATGAGTCAACTCAAGCCTCAATTAGCATATCTATCAAGATTGTACCCTATTTACACGCTGTCGGATTAGTGTACTTTGTTAGTGTAACTGTAAACAGATTACTCACTGGCCCTTTGTTTTCTGTTTGGTTGTGCGAATGCAAAGCACTACATCCCGTACAAACTTGCATTTTTTTAGGATCACCGGAACAAATAATGTTCTTTTTTTGTTGAAACCAAGGTCTATACCATTTAACTCGGTAAATGAGATTACATGTAATTTGAGGTGTACAAAATAAAACAAATTATAAGCCAACACACAGATTCTGACACCCGTTTACTGATAGACCAACCTACGTTACCCAACCCATTACGACTGCTTCTGATAAAATCCAAGGGCCAACAATGCAAATACAATAATACCCACTTCTAGCACAGAACCACGAACCAACAGAACCAAGTAACCAACCTAACCTAAAACACCAAAAGTAACCTACCCTCCCCACTAGAGGGAGGTCAGGGGTTCGACCCCTTGTTGTATAAAAAAAAATAAAAAATAAAAAAATAAATAAATAAAAGATGAACTCCTTTTTCTTAAAATTAAATTAAAAAAAAAAAAAACTGGTGTCGAGATTGCAGAGTCTCTAAGTCTGACCACCTATGCAGGTAGCCAATCATTTTCAACTGAACCTGGGAACAAACGAACCAAACCAAAGTAACCAAATGTGTAGAAGTGATATAAGAGGTAGTAACTTCACGCCATGCCGAACTGTGACAAAAAAAAAAAAACCTGCAGTGTAAGATTCAGAGTGGGAGACCACTCTCTATGAACTATCAGAAGTGGGTTGAGATTTTGATAGTTCCAATCTCAGGGTGTCATTGCAGTTGCGAGAGTTGGTTCGACCCAAACTCTCGCAAGTTACCAGACAAAGAAAATCAATGACTCTTTATCTGATCCGTAGTCATGACATCCATCCTGAGTACTCCAAGAGCGCCACAACGTGTAAGCATTGCTTTATTTTTTTCATCTCGTTTCTTCCCACACGTGGTAATGGATGATAGAAGAATCAACCTTCATGTTATTCAACCAAGAGAAACTTCCCTGGTGAATAGGAAGAAACGTACTCCAAGCACGACCTGAATTGTATGCAACGGAATTAAGGAAGATGTCTAATTCCGGCATATTCTGAATTTTTTCCTCTTTGTCCTGCATTGAATCTTTTGTGGAGTTAATAAATCCCACATCTCCACTTTTAGAAAAACCTGCAAAAATGAAGTTAGGATTGATTGGAATCAGGAGACGAAGGTCTGTCCCTTTAGAGCAATCCAATCTGGTAATCACGAGCTTTGCTGAAAACATTCTTGTAGTTGTTGTTGTTGTCCTAGAAGAAAGCCAAACATATACTGAATTTGATTTGTTAATTTCTTGTTCTTGTAACCATGGGCAAAGAACCACTCCACCCCCAGGACCGTTATCACCAAAAAAAAAAAAAAAAAATTACATATCATGTAGATCTTCAAATTTTGATAAAAGAGATGTATGGAAAGTGAACCCATAAAAATCGAAAAAATCGATATTTAATTCACCACATGCAGTAGCTAATATGTCCAATCCATATTCAAAAACAGAAGCATCAGAATCTCTGTTCTTTTGATTCATTATAGCTTGAATGAATCAAAGACTCCATTTTTCATGTTTTCTTTTTAAAACGAAATAGAGAACTTCTACGGAAAAGAAAACAAACCCAAACTTGAAAAGAACCAAATCTAAAAGAAGAAAACTTTGAAACTAATTGTCTGAAGTTGTAGAGTCAACTTAAAATACCAAAATTACCTTAATATAAGGATCCAAGACCTCTAGCATTAAAACTCCTTTTACCGGATTATGTAGATCACCACAGTACAGATTCCCGCTGATAATCCCTCAAATAGCTAACCCATATTTGGAATTGATGAAGAACATGCAAGAAGATTTAGGAGGTGATTAATGGAGTTTGGATTTGAATCGGTGAAGAAATGGTTCAACTCGGAGGGAACCGATCCTCAGAGCTTGGAAGGAGAGAGATTCAAGTGAACAAATAATGTTTGTTCATACAAAACAGGTGGAATAAGGTTTGTTCATCCCTTAATAATATAGAGTTTATACACAGTTGCAGGGAGATCAATTTCTCTGTTGATAAGTTAGCCAAAAATGGTGATAGTTTGAAGGTGGGAGAAGCTATTGTGCATATTGAAAGAACTGTTTTTTGACAATTCTGGAGTCTCCTCATCAAACCTATTATCGTTTTAGCTAGTCTGAATTGTAAATAAGAGCTCATAATGTGAGCTCTTAATTTTCAGTTTTGCTCTGTTTTCAGTTTTACTCTGTTGTAATTTGGTTCATTCTTTGGTTAATAAAATTCATAAGTATTGAGAGAGTAAAAAAAATATAAGCCATGCTATCATGGTACTAAATATTAGAGGAATTTTTTTTTTATCCAGAACATAAGTATACTTGCTTATCCTCGTATCAATATAAAATCCTCGCTATTTTTGGCCCTATGTGTTTGTTTTTTTTTTGGCCCATGGAATTTTGACCCATCCAATAGAGTCTGTTATGGGATAACTGAAATGCAGTGAAAATACCTGTAACT
>JAJJMA010071558.1:15909-32925 GCA_023529015.1 Papaver nudicaule
TTCTTCTTCAAAGAATCCTGAATTACATTCAGTTCACCATACTTCTGCTGCCTCAGTTCTTGAGCCGCATCTTGCTGGCTTAGTTGTTCTTGATAGGTTGCCTCGGCATCCTCTTACTCCTCATCCTGCCAAAGGTCCTGGAAGTTTGCAGCCGACAGCCCCAAATATGCTCGCCGAAGCTTTTAACAAACTTAGCGTGGCGGATGATTGCACATACCAGGAGTACTTTGAAACCTTGGCGCAGTATAGTCGCCCTGGGTTTATTCATCACCCAAATTTCCACAAGGCTGCCTCGGTCATCCCTTACCAGGAACATTTCAATCTTTTAAACATGGTGCGTATCTTTTGGACACTTCACCTTTTCCACCTCTATCATCGTTGAATGCTCATGCTTATCCTTTGTAATTTCAGCACTTTCATCATTGCTTGAGTGTTGCCTCGGCCAATGAGGGTTTTGGTCGTGAGATCATTAACCTCAACACCAAGATCAACCAGTTGACGGACGAATCTGTGATTCGAAGTAAAGAGATTGAAAGGTTGAAGAACGAGGCTCGAGAACGGAGCTTGAAAATCACCACCCAACAAAGTAAGTTATCTCTATATCCCTTTTGTTATTTTGTTTTTCCTTTAGTTTTGTTCTTTTCGCCGACCCTTAGATTTCCTGCCCTCCAAGGTTGCCATTCCTCCGATAGGCTTAGGCGAGCTGAATCCGAAATCGAGAGACTTAGTAATAACAACTTTAAGCAGTGTAGTCAATTATTCATTTTCCTCAAGGACCTTAAATGGTGTCGCCGAGAGTTGGATCAAGATGTTGACATTATACGAAACCTCTGTAATACTTATCAAGCTACTCGATCGGAATTAGGCTGGATGACTAGCCAACGTGACGATGCACTTCGGCGAGAAGAACTAGCTCTTGCTGCTAAGACGGAAGCCGAGATAAGTCATAAACGAGCTTCTTTCCTCTGGCAAGAAGAGAAATCTAGAGCCGACAAGCTAGCTTCTCAGATTATTAGCTTAAGTACTGACAAGGAGACCGCCGAGTTTCAAATTCAACGCTGGAAAGATACGACGGCGAGACACGAAGCTTTGGCGATTAATTTGTATGAGCAATGTTCTTCCCAACAACGCCGAATAGAACAAATGTTAGGTCCGTGCGCCAATGAAAATTTTGAATATCATATGACTCAATTTAGGGAAGCACAAGAGGGCATGCGAGCATATGTCCGCGACCTAGAAGGTAGTTATTGTAGGATTTATCCATAACTCTGTATATTTACTTCCCTTCATCTGTCCTTACTATGTTCATTTCTTCTCTTGCCTCAGCTACAATTCAGAGGTTGAAGAATGAGGTAGATCATCAAAAGGAGATCAACAAAGGTTGCCATGAACTCGAGGCGAAGGTCCAGGAGCTTTCTGATGAGCTCAAAGAACACAAGTCTTGCCCTGACAAGATGAAAGACTTATCTGAGAGACTCAAGGAGCATGACTCTTGTGCAGGTAAATTTGCAGATCTGAACAAGTAACTTCTTGACCACAAATCTTGTGCTGGCAAGATTCAAGAACTTGAGAGTGCCCGAGATAGCCTTCAGATTGAGGTCGCCGAAGCCAAGGAAGATATCCAGTATTTGGAAAAGCGACTTGAAGAAGATGTCGTTAATGCTGCTTTCATTGGTGCTCAGGACTTTGTTTATAAGTTCCTACCTCAGCATGGAGTGGAAATTCCCTTGGATTACCAACGACCTACTCCTGAACAGCTTGCCATGCAACTAAAAGAAAAGGCGAGCACCCATGGAGAGGAAGAGCTACCAGAAGAAGAAAATGAAGAAGAAGAAGAAGAAGAAGAAGAAGAAGAAGAAAACAACCAAGAAGAATCTGAGGAAGAAAGCTCAGAAGAAGAAGTTGAGGAAGAAAATCCCAAGGAACAAAATCAGTCCCTTGACATTGGTACTGAGAATGTAGAAGGTGGACAACTCGGCGGGCATAATACAGGAATGACGACCGCCGATGCTAGCCAGTCAATCGACGAGCAAAGCACAGAAAGGGCTACCGCCGATGTTAGCCAGTCGATCGACGAGCAAAACACAGAAAGGGCTACCGCCGATGTTAGCCTGTCGATCGACGAGCAAAACACAGAAAGGGCTACCGCCGATGCTAGCCAGTCTGAGGATGCTAGAGCTGAAAATGCTGGTGAGGGAAATCTCGGCGGTCTCACTAAAGACGCGCCTTATTCTCCTAAAAGTCCTTATAATGATCCCAGATGTTGAAGTAGCCTGTCCTTTGCCATTTTGGATGTTGGGAAGGATAAATTATTATCTCTTTAGTCTTCTGTGCTTCTATTACTATCTTTCGTTTCATTGTAATGCACTATTTCCCTTTTTGAATGTTATCTTTACGAATGTTATCTTTATGTCTGTTGACATCTGCTTTCAATGTGCAATTTTCTTTTGCTACATTTGACACGTTCGTCTCTATTTTGTCTTCAAAGACTTAACTTGCCATTGAATGAAGTCCTGGTCCTGTACTGCCAACAATTTCTCAGAGCGACAGGATTAGATCCCAGCCATAACCATTACTTGTGCCCGTCAGCGATCTATTATAAGTTGCTTGGGTTGCCCCATAGACTTTAATACACTATGGCGTCCGCCAGAGGTGATGCTATGGCATACACGGATTAACACACCAACGGCACCGCCGATGTGATGCTATAGCAAAAGGGTTCTTATTCGCCCAAACACTTACAGATCAACAAGTAACATGACTGGCCTTACAACTGATCCTGGGTCGGACTAACTCTTACAAGTAGGTGCGTTCACTCAATGCAAGCAAGCTTTCTATATAAGAGATCTTGGCTCTTAGTTAATTTTATTGAGTTGGGCATTATGCCTTTAAAGATGGCACTTGGCCTTAGTACCTGATCAGGGTTTTTGTGTGGCTTTTATTGCCTTGTGATTATTGGGCATTTGTGCCTCTGTAAACGTCTTTTATAGCCTGTTGCTGAGTATTTTTGCCTCAACTATGGTGCTCTTGGAGCTTTTAAATTTTAGCCATTACTGTAGCTAGATTGCCCAGTGAGTGAAAAATGCAAGTGACGCAGTAATTTGTTAACGGGGTTAGGCGCATTATAGCAAACCTACGTCCCCGGATCTTATTCGTTGTTGTTTTACATGAGCTAATAAGACTTCTTGGGTATTATGCCCGCCCAAGACTTCGGATTTTACATTGTTTCCTTCAAGGATAGTATTTCTTAAGGAACCTGGCGTTCCAAGAATGTTCAAGTTGCACGCCATGCTCATCAATCAGTACATACGCTCCCGGCCCAGCCACACTTTTGACTACATAAGGGCCATCCCATACAGGTTCCAATTTCCTGCATCCTTCTCGCTGAGACGGGGGAATTTCTCGAAGTACCAACTCGCCGGGCAGATATTCTCTTGGAATCACTCGTTTGTTGTATTCTCTTGATAGTCGGCGATGATAATTCTCCATGTGTGTAAGGGCGATCAGCCGTTGCTCTTCTAAATCATCCAGCTTGGCCAGAATCAAGTCTGTATTCAAATTCTTTTCCCACGCCTCATGCTTTGTAGTGGGCAGGATTACTTCAGATGGGAGTACTGCCTCAGCGCCAAAAGTGAGTAAGAAAGGAGATGCTCCAGTTGCTTCTCGAACCGTAGTTCTATATGACCACAAGACATTGTGCAAATGCTCACACCACGCCTTTTTATGCTTCTCCAGCCTTTTCTTCAGTCCCATTCCAATAGTCTTATTGGTGGCTTCTGCCTGTCCGTTACTCTGAGGGTACAAGGGGGTTGATTTTCCCAACTTGACACTGTAGTTAGCGAGTAACTTTCTTATGTTGTCGCCGACCAGCTCTTTTCCATTGTCAGTACATATCTCCGCTGGTACGCCGAATCTATAGAATATGTTCTCCCAGATGAATGTGAATACTTCTTGTCCTGTCTTCTTCCTGATAGCCTTAGCTTCACACCACTTGGTGAAATAATCTGTCGCCACGATAATGTATTTCCGTTGTCCGGATCCTGTAGTTAGCGGTCCAATGATGTCAATGCCTCACTTGGCGAAAGGCCAAGGGATGAGCACTGAATTTAATGATGTCGTCGGTGCCTTGATTCTTCTTCCGTACAGCTGGCATGGCTTGCATCGCTGAGCATATTCTTTTGCATCTTTGTTCATCCAAGGCCAATAATATCCTTGCATTATAACCTTTAATGCTAGGGCTCTTTGGCCACTGTGATTCCCACAGTCTCCTTCGTGGATTTCTTTCAATAATTTGTTGCCTTCCTCTCTCGATACACAGCGCAGCAATGGTCCTGAAAATGATCGGCGATATAGGATTCCATCTCGAAGTTCATAATTCGCCGAACGACTGATGACTTGATGAGCTAAGATTTGCTTTCCTGGTAAGGTTGAACGGTCCAAATAATACCGTATCGGCGTTCTCCAGTCTGTCTCTGCTGATTCTTCAGTGCTTGTTGTTAACACTTCTCTTTGCTCTCGTGCTGCTACCGATGACTGTGTCACTCTTTCAATAGCTATTGAAGGAACATCTGGATTTGTCATCATTGAGGAGATGAACGCCAATGCATCGGCGTGCCTGTTATCTTTTCTACAGATGTGGCGAAACTTGATACATGTGATCCTCTGGGCATACTCCCTAGCAAGTTTTAGGTACTTCTGCATAGATGGGTCTGTTGTCTGGTATCGTCCAGATATTTGTCGAATCACTAGCTGAGAGTCGCTTGTCAATCTGACATTGCTGATACGCATTTCAATGATTATTCGCATGGCGTGAATAACCACTTCATATTCTGCCTCATTATTAGTCGCCGGGAATTCTAGCCTTAGCGAGTGTACTATCCTTGCTCCTTTCGGCGATATAAAGACAATTCATATTCCATTTCCTTCTTTATTCGATGAACCGTCTACATAGACCTCCCATCCATCAGGACTGCACTTCAATAGATCTGGCACTTCATGCTCTCGCTCATCCAGGGAGGATTGGATTTCTTCTATCTCTTCTTCTTCATCAATTGGGAAGTCGGCGAGAAAATCTGCGATAACTTGCGATCGCTGAGCAGTACGTATTTCATATTGAACACAAACTGCTCGATTTGTTGATTCCATTTGGCGATTCGCCCCACCCTTTGAGAACTATGCAAGATAGACTCTATTGGAGTTTTAGTTAGGACAACTATGGGGTGAGCGTGAAAGTATGGACGTAGTCGCTGAGATGCAAAGACCAATGCCAAGATTAATTGCTCTATTTTGGTATAATTCTTCTCTGCCCCTTGTAAAGTTCTGCTAATATAATATATAGGTGTTTCTCCGCCTTTGGTTCTTACGAGCACAGCACTTATGGCGAAAGGTGTTGCGGCGAGATATACCCTGAGCTCTTCGCCATGATCAGGTGGTTGAATTGCTGGGAGAGTGGCGAGATACTTTTTAATACCCTGGAATGCAGCTTCATGTGCCTCAGTCCAGTTGAACTTTTCTTCTTTCTTCAATGTCTGGAAGAATAATTTGCATTTATCTGAGAACCTGGAAATGAATCTATTAAGCGATGCCAAAGTCCCATTAAGTCGCATAACATCTTTTACTGTCACCGGCGAAGGCATTTCTATGATTGCCTTAATCTTGGCTTGATCAGCTTCCACACCTTTTTTTGTAACGACATATCCCAGGATTTTTCCTGAGGTTACACCAAAACGCATTTCGCCGGATTAATTTTCAACTTAGTAACGCGCATATGATTAAATATTTCTCTGAGGTCTTCCACATGAGTTTGCTTTTTCTTGCTCTTAACAAGCATGTCGTCGACGTATACTTCCATCGTCTTCCCTATCCATTTTTCAAACATTTTCTGCGCCATTTCTTGATAAGTAGCGCCGGCATTCTTCAACCCAAATGGCATTCGAGTGTAACAGAACAACCCTTTGGTGGAAAAGAAAGCTGTGTGTTTCTGATCTTCTTCCGCCAAAGGTATTTGATTATATCCTGAATAACCATCCATAAATGACAGCAACTCATGACCCGATGTAGCATCTACTGTTTGGTCAATATTCGGCAGCGGAAAACTATTCTTTGGACATGCCCTATTGAGGTCGCTGAAGTCGATGCAGATTCTTACTCCCTTGTTCTTCTTAGGTACTACTACCATGTTGGCTATCCATTGTGGATATTGCACTGGCCTTATTATACCAGATGCCTTCATTTTGTCAATCTCCGCTTCTACTGCTTCTTTGTAAGCTGGGGCCAATTTCCTTATCCTTTGCTTGAATGGTCTAACTTTTGGATCAATATCCAATTTATGACATGCTATCGCCGGGTCAATACCTGGCATCTCGTTCATGCCCCAAGCAAAGTCATCAACATATTCCTTGAGTAGCGCTTGCAACACCGCCGACTCGCCTTCATTTAATAAAGTACCGATCTTTACCATCTTTGGATCACTATCGTCGCCGATATTTACGTCTTTAGTAGGTTCCACCGCCGTAAAATGTAGTTCTGATTCACCCATCGGCGATGGTTCCTTTAATTGCTATAAAGTTTTCTCCTCAGACTTCGCCGAATCATCTACCGAGTTCACTGAATGCACATACGTGGAAGGGTTGGCGATGAAGTCTAAAATCTCTTGCTCCTTAACCGCTTCCTTGCCGAGCTTCTTTTTCTCTGCAATATTCGCTTTTCTATTCTCTCACATTTGTACATCCGCCGAATTGCACGCTTTTGCTACTGCTAAATCTCCTACATACTCGGCGACTCCCATTGGTGTGGGGAACCTCAGGCGCTGATGATAAGTAGAGGGCACTCCTTTTAAGCTGTGGAGCCATGGTCTTCCAAGGATGGCAGCATACGGCGAGTCAACATCCACAATGCAAAGAGTAGTCTCCAAGAAATAGTCTTTGCAGATCATGATCTTAAATTCAATTTCGCCCTTGGGTTTATAAGCAATGCCATTAAACCCATAGATGTTATACGAGGAAACTGTCGGCGAGGGGATTTCATCATCTTTGACCTTCATCGCCTCGAAAGCAGTGTTGAAAAGAATGTCCACTGAACTGCCAGGATCAATAAGCACCTTAGGCAATTTGAATTTTCCCATTTGAATGGTGAGGACCAATGGATTATTATGATTTCTTCCCTATGGAGGGATCTCGTCGGCAGAAAATCCGACACATGCCTTCATCCAATCTTGCAAGGGTTCTTGCTTAGCAGCGACACTACAAATCTCATTTCCCATTCTATCTCGCTTATGCACCCGAGACAAGACATTATCATGAAACTCGTCCCTGGTGATCTTTGAATGCACGATGGAGAAGCAATCTAATTCCAACAAATCTCGCTCCACCTTTACCTCGTATACATTTGGAGTATGAGCGGGAATAGCTTGAATTGCTATTTTGTCATTCAATCTCTGCAAGTGATTACAAGAGAAAGCTATACACAGACACCCCCTAGCAGCATGAGGGTGTCTATTAGCTAGTAGACTAGAAGATGTACATTTGACTCTACTATCTACCTAAGACTGAAAAGAAAAGACAATAAGCACAACAGTCTTGCATGCTAGGGGAAGCATGTCTAACAAAATACAATAGGCATGTAAACATGCAACATAAAGGAAAATAAATTAAAACTAGACATATTCAGCAGCATCCTCCCCTTGTTGGAGTTTTGCTGAGCTTCTAGTTTGATGAATCTTTGTAGGTTCTTGAGCACGAGGAGCTGCTACCTGGTAGTTTTCTTTTTTGGCCTTGAACCGTGTAGACTTCGAGTTTAGGTAACCCTTTTTAGCTCTCTCACTTCTAATTCGGGTTTCCTCTTCTCTTTTCCTCACACGCTCTTCAAACTCCTCTTGTGCTTTCCTAGCCTTAGTATTAGCTAGGATTACTGCTTCAACCTCCATCTTCCTTCTTCTGTCCTCCTCTTCATCTGGTTGAACAGCCGCAGGTTGGTGGTTTGTGGGTTGAGCTGGTGGTTCCTGGTTACCCATGTTTGGTACCGGTTCATCAACTTCCAATCTCCTTCCTCCATCCATGTTTGTGGGAATAGCTTGAATTGGCTGGACCATGACAGGAGGTGGCGGCGGCAATTCTAAGAATTCTTGAAATTTCCCCAAGTGAATGAATCGATGGACTTCTTGCTGTACACCGGTGCAGTTCTTAGTTGTATGTCCATGGAACTGATGGAATTGACAAAAGGAATTGGTATTAGCCGGCGGGGCTCTGGGATTTCCTCTATTATAAGGGTAACGGATGTCGTCTCTGCAATTTGAACTCTCAATTTGGCCAAATGCATCCGTGTAGGAGACACGCAACTTTGGTAGAGTAGCATCTTGGAAAGGTTGTTGGTTGCCTCTGCCGAACTTTCTATTATCTCCATTATATCTTCTTTCTCCATTCCCGTTTCGCCGATTATCTTTTCCTCCTCGTCCATAGTTTCCCCCTCGATTGTCTTGCTTATCACGCCCATCATAATTCTCTCGCTTCTGCGAATTCCAATGCTGCTCGGCGATAACTTGTTGTTACTGCTTTCCTACCTCAGGTACTATCATCGCCGAAGAGGGATTCTGCATCAACTTTCGCTGTTCTGCCTTCAACCATTCTTTTTTAATTTCTTCTTGATCTTCCGGTGAAAAACTATTGATTGAATGAATTTGTTTTGCTCTCTCCTTCTTTAGGCGCAACTCCTCTTCTCGGATTTCTTCGTAATTTATCCATTCATCTTGTATTGCCCTCAAAGTCTGCATATCCTTTGGCATTTCCCAAAATAATTTTTGATACAACTGGTCTGACGTCTCCATACCGGTAAGAAATGACCTTATCTTCTCCTTTTCTGACACTTCTGATCCCACTTCACTACTTGCCTTCCTCCATCTTTGGATAAAATTTTTGTAAGTCTCCGAGTGCCTTCTTCTGATGTTGAATAGTCTTTCCACGCCGGGCCGGCTTCTGTTGTTCTGAATAAAAGCGCGTAAGAATTTGCATTCTAATTTCTCAAAAGATTTAATCTTTCCTTCTTCGAGCCCATCAAACCAGGCTAAGGCTTCATCTTTGAGCGTAGCAGGAAATGCCATACACATTATGGGGTCTGATCCTACCCAAGCTGCCATATCTCGTTTATAAGCTCTTGAATGCTGCGAAGGGTCTCCAGTTCCATCATAGGTGGATGTGAACTTAGGCGTAGAGTATTTAGGGGACACGTACCCATATGTAATACAATCATGAAAGGGTGTTTTATGCGCCTCTGACAGTGCAACTCTGTACTTCGACTCCCTTGAAGATCCGCTCAAAGCTTCCACTTTATGCTTAAGTCGGCGAAGGTTTTTTTTCATCGCTTTATCTATTTTATGCTGCCGCTTAGAGCTGTTATAGTCTTCGCTATCTTTTCTAGGCACATTCACCCTTCTGCCCTTTTCGTCATACTTCGTCGATGAATATGAGACCTCTGCTGTGCTGGTTCCACTTTTTTCAACTCGGCGGGTTGTGCGTGAATGGGACTCATGGCGAGTCGAATGCGCATGGGACTCATGGCGAGTTGAATGTGCATGGGACGCATGGCGAGTTGAATGCGAGTGAGATGCATGATCTTTATTGGGTGCGTGACCTTTATTTTGCGCCACCATCAATTCTCTATGACTCTGAAGTACCGTCTCCATTTGCAATTGCATTTGCCTCTCCATCTGATTCGCTTGCCTGTTATTAGCCTCAAGAATTTGCCTCAGCAAAGCTTTTGTAGTATTTGTGGATCCGGTGTTATCAGCTATTACCACTGGGCGAGTTACAGTAGCACCAGGTGCTATTGCCGTACCATTTCTACTTGCCACATGTGGAGTTTCCACCACTACTGCTGGAGTTTCTTCTGCCATATGTAGTGCTTCGCCGACATCTTGCACCAACTGCTGCTAAACATTAGCTGCCACTACGCCTCCTGCAATAATATTTGAGTTGCTCCCCCAACATTTGATGTCTCTCCTATGGTGAATCTTCCACCGCCGACTTGCTCACCGCAAGCATTTGCTTCTACTTCACTACTGATCCTTCGTAGCATTGGATTAGGCTCAGGTGACCTTTCTGCGTTCTCAAAGCGAGTAATGTCCTCCATGTAAACCTCTTCTTGGCGTGCTACTCGCTGGACAGGTGATCGGCGAGATGAGCTTGCCAAATTAGGATCCGCTAGACCAGCTGGTTCCATTGCCCTGCTTCTAGTGTTGTGACCACTGGGGAATGTCACTGGTGTAGGAGGGATAGGATGTCGAGGAGGCCTACCCGCCGGGGCTTTATTGCTCCTCCCTCTAGGACCCATTCGCCGAAGGCCTGTAAAAAGAAGACAAACACACTTCCTGACAGTATTGCTCTGTTAGTACTGTGGGTAAATGCCAAAAAAGTTAGTTGGATTACTTTTCGGAATGTTAATGAATGAAAGACAAAAAGAACAGCTTTAAATCACGTGATGTGCAGATGATGACCTAATCATGACAAGAATTGCAAAAACATCATATGTGATGGAGATTTTCAAATCAAAATGATAGTACGGCAATCGTTTAAGAAATAATTCTGAGAAGGTTTTAGAATGCCATTTCCTTTATGAACATGAAGTTCATACTAACTCGCCGAAAAAGATACTCTTTTTGCCGAAAATATATATCTATATTTGTACTCTCCGAGGAAAATCTATACCAAAAATAATATTTTTCTATCCACATAACTAATTTCTCTGCTGTTCATGTGATGGAAGTGAAATATGTGATAGAATCATTAAAACAGACCAACCAATTCTTATCTATAACAAGAACAACTTCTAACACAGCATTATTTCCAAAAATAGCCAAAAATGTATGCTGAAAATCAAGATCTATCGCCACCACATACCAGAAATACCCTAGTTTTCCTAATCTTAGCAATATTTCTACAAGAGAATCATTATGAAAAACCACATGGTATACTATATATGGCAAAACAAGAGAAGAATCATGAAAGGAATCCTATACAGCGAGCATAGCTCTTCTAAATAGCAAGATAAAGTGACTGAAACTTTACCGGCGAGCTCTAAGACTTGTAAATCATACCATATATGGAAATAAAAGAACATATCATCACAAAACTTACTAAAAATCAAGGAAAACACAAGTTCAAAACCTCTTCTAGTGCCAAAATGTAACTGTGTAAAACCCCAATGGTTAGATCTTACACAGTACACCCAAATAAGATACACCAACATACACACAATCATTCCAAAACATACATCAAACACAATAACATAAGGAATATCAAAGAGATAAGGGTTAGAGATACTTGACAAGATGTTTTTACTTGGTTCGCCCTCATAAGTAAGGACTACATCTAAGGATTATCACTAGTATAAGCATGATTACAACTCTCTCTTTACCTTGCTAATCTTCTAGGCTTAGTCTCTCAAATAAGAACCCTAATTTTAGTCTTGGGCTGTAGAGAGCAAGTATAATACTTTTCCTCTCTCCAGACCAATCCCAAAATGTGTCCAACCCCTTTCTCAGTAGATTAATTCACTATTTATAGGCCTTTTACATGGTGGTATACAACTAATACAAACAAAGTTGGACTGACACTATTCTGTCTTGACTCGCCGACACACCTCCCGACGACCTATTCCTTACTTCTTAGACGATAGAATCTTTAATAGATAAGAACGATGATGCGTCCTCCACTGAGTCAAACAGTCAACCTGACAATATATCCGTTCTGACGAGCAATAAATGCTCAACTACTTCTCAACTACTTTTCACCTTCCCACACTACTGCTACTCTTACTCGCCGATCTCTTCTGTATGCCTCGCCAGAGCTCGTGATGCAGACTGTCTCGCCCTAAGCTTCAATTGGTGATTTCCTACTTCTCATAAGTGTCTTCTATGACACATCTTCGCCCTTAGGATGTTATTATGGCGCAGAGGCATTTTCTCCCCTTACAATACCTAAATGCCCCCACAATAATTTCTATTTAAAATCATAAAATCATAATCTATTTTAGTTTCATTACATCAACCGATCCTGAAAAAACATGGGTACCGATATACAACCAACTTTTCGTTTTGGCTCGTTAGTCTTATGGTAAGATATGGACGATCTCAAAAATCAATATCCAAATCGGTTAACCGGAGATAAGATCACAAGTGATCAGTCCCTAACGCAAGACAAGTCTTGGTGAATCTCTCGAAAGGATTGAGACCAACTCAACGGTTACAATAACGTACTTCTTGTGTTTGCTTTAACTATATAATTAGAGATATAATGCGGAAAGTAAAGTACACAAGACACCAGAGATTTATTGAATGAGGAAACTACAACTTGTAGAAAAACCTCAGGACCTCGTCCAAATTGAACACCGCACAGTACTAATTGTATACAAACGCTAGCCTACTATCAGACTTCGGTCTGGGATGTAGACCAACTCCAACCCTCCAAGTAAATTGGCTACTGTCGCACTCCTTAAATCTCTAGATCCCCCACAGATCGTCACGCACTTGATTCCCCTAGCTGACGTCCTTTACAGGCCTAAGAGTTGCTTTAACCGCTGTTAAAGGCTTATGTCAACAATTCCGGCTTTGCAACCTCAATTATCAATTGTATGCTTCGAACTTTCCTTTTCAGTTTAACATACGTAAGGTGACTTCCTTTGGATTTCTCCAGGTCATACGGAAATCTACTTACAAGCGGGGGCTGACAAGTAAATCAAGTAAACTATGACCAACTTTTCTCTACCTCAGCTATCAAAAGAATCACTTAAGAAACTTAAATAACTGGAGCTAACTAGGTCTTACAACACCGTGTGTAGCCGTAAATTCCTTCAATTAAAACCTGTATGTAATGTATCAGTTCTTGAATGACCTTATTGCAGAAGAGAATGACCGTAGAATACACAAGAACGCGATCAGGTTACCAAGGTTACAGGATATTACTCAGATAACAACCACAAAGGTACGTTATCACCTACTTGTGGTTCCCAACTTTCAAGAGACGTCTTTATAGGTAAATCCCACTGAGGAACTGCTACCTAATAGAGGATGACTACCACAACAAGCTTACACTGAAGTGCAAAGAGTTTACGATCAATTCCACAGAGAAACTTCACTTATGCTTTATGCTTATGGTTTTCACTCTTGATCCTCTATTTATAGCTCTCAATAAGATAGGTTGCTTTGAGATAAAACAATAGATTACTTGTGCTACAACTTAGCAAGTACCCATGTAAACGAACTCGTTACTTGGCTTGCACACAAAGAAACCCTAGGTTGATCTCATTTGGAAATCTTTTAACATTTATCTGCTAAGTGGTTTGTTAGCTCTTAACCACTTCTGTTAATGCATAATCTTCGATGGACACGTGGCCCAATCTGAGAGCCGGGGGCACGATAACAAAGAGAAGGAGAAGTACAGAAACCATCCCCAATATACTTTATCTCATCACGAGGCATGATCAGAACAAAAGGCCAAACTGAGCATAGCCTCGGTAGGCACAGGCATGGCAGGCGCATGTTACAGTAGTCACTTCAGCACTCAGAAGAACAGAGACACGTGTTGACTAACGAACGGATGAAGAACGCGGTGTAAAATTACCCAAGGGATAGCCACTGGACCTTCGAAAACACATCGGAATAACTACAACGAAGATAACCACTACTTTGGAGGTGTCACCTTGGGAGTGGATAACGAAGGCGGTGCCCAAGGTCAAACAGTCAACAAGGAACATCAAGTATCAGAAGAAACCGAAGATACCAAAGAAGGATTCTTCACCAAACTACGATAAATACCCCACTCAACCATTGAGAAAGGGTCGGAAAAACTTAGGAGAAAAGAGCAAGTATAGAATCAAGGTTCTCCAATAGAGAAGAGAGCCATCTCCTAGTACACAAATACACCATTGTAATCCATTGATCGAAGTAATAAAGCTATGCATATTCTTTCCCCGAGGATGTAAAGCACACATTGTGCCGAACCTCGTTATATTATTGTGTTCATTGATAACTTAGTTGTATTTCTCACCATTCTAGTATAACTTAGTAGGTTTATTAGTTTGTACTGAATATTTAGCAAGTATCTCATCATATCTGCATAAGAGCTTCGGTGAGTTCCTTAGACTTACTACTCTGATCCAGGAGAGTGTCGGGAACGAGGGCCCTTGATATGATCATTTAAAGTTTATTTCCTACATTCTTTACAGATAGTTTACTATGGGATAATTCAGTAGTAATAGTCTGGCGCTAGAAACAGAGACTAGTGTCCTTGCAAGTTTAAAACAACCTCATCTAAGAAGAAAATCATAATTCATCGAAGTTTCTCTTTGTATTCACTTTTATACTCAATGTTTTAAAGGAAACGGAATCCCTTTATGATTTCTCTCATCTTTTCAGTAGTTTTTACCCTTAAGGCCAGATCAAAAGGTTCGTTTCAAGAAAGGTATTAAAACCAAATCTGAGATCCCCGGGAATCATACCACTTTCTAGTGGACAAATGATGATTCTCGTGCAAAGGGTTTGCTTGAATTCATAAATATTAAGGAAACGAAAGGCAACAACAGATCTTCTGTAGCAGCAGATTTTATCACCAAAAGAATCTTATAAAAAACAGATTTTCAAAGAACGAGAATGCTTTAGATTTTATCATCAGAGTTTTGGTCCCCACCATGTGTGAGCTGTCCCATCAAAAATACATATTTTTGCTTATTCATAAGGAGTGCTGCATTTATGAGCGTGACATCTTTAGAGTCAAGGGTAGAATAAATTAGTTTTACAAGCATTTAAAACATAATTTTGACCTCTGACACTGTTTTAGGTGTAAAACAATAAAGAGAATCCGAGGGGTAAAGTGTGAAGTTGTATTGGTATTCGAGAGGTCAACATCGAACAAGACTTGCCTAAACCAAGAAATGGCCGTTCGAGTATTGCTTCAGTTACAAGAAGAGGAAATAAGGTTGGTTTAAGGGAGGGAAGCCGAGAAAGATGAGATTAGAGAATTGCTATGATTATTGTGATGTTGTGAATAAAGTTGCTAAAATAATGCTTAAGGAAGTAAGAATGGATATTCAGTTCTCACTAGATATTGAATGTTGAATGAGAAGAGTTAATCAATTATCGATGAGATGAACTGATTGTACTGCACTGAATTGATTCTGATGAACCTGATTTTCCAAACTGGTCGAGTGACCTATTTATAGCAATAAAATTCCAACTGATCTCGTAAGAAGTGGAAGAGTAGGAGAGCGGATTAAGTGGGGTCACCTGTTAAAAGTCTTGCGCCTAATAATTAGGGAAGACTAACAACCCACTTTCTCATCCCATCTTTCTAGCAACGTTCACACGACTTAGTTGATGGGCAAAGTTGTGTGAGAAAACTTAGGGTTAGCTCTGGATTTCTCGAAAAAAGAAAATTAGGGTTTCACGTAAACTTTTGCGAAAACAACAATTTATCTTGTTGTTGATCACGTCTGTGATCAAGGATGGGATGTAAAGCTCCACCTGATCGTGTTAATGGTATGAATTATAAGATAGCATCTATGGGAGAAAGGAAGTATGAAGCAACAAGAATTGATCGTTCAAATTTTGGACAACCCTATTTTGACGAGAATGGTATGATGTGTTACGAAATTCCTGATGTGTCGATGAAGAAAGCTCTGGATACCTTCAAATTTAGCTTGATTGGTCGTCTTGATTTCATGAAAACTGACTGGGAAACAACAATCAAATCTCTGGTTCATCAATGGAAGCTAACTGGTTCACATATCTTCATGCAACTGCGTAAAGGTTTTTTCGTGATTAATTTGTCAAACGAAGAAGATAAGCTTAATGTCTGGAGGAATGGGTATTGGGTTTGCTAATGGCAAGGAAGAACAAGCTCTAAAAATTCAAAACTGGGTACCTAACTTCGTACCAGAGAATCAGAAAATCACGAAAACATCCGTCTGGTTTAGATTTCCAGGTTTACCTTTGGAGTATTGGGAGGAGGATATTTTGATTGGATTTTGTCAAGGTTTAGGAAATCTAATTGCTGTTGATAAGAGAACATTGAACCGTGAAGTTGGAAGTTTCGCTCAAGTGCTAGTTGATGTTGATTTTGATCAAGAACCAGACTATGATTCGATCAAGTTGATATACAATGGAAGAGAATATATCTAAAAGATTGTGATGCCCTTTCCTCCTGCATTATGCGATCATTGTAGGATTTTAGGGGATATCGAGAAGGAGTATAAGGTGGTGGAACTAGAAAACAATATGGCAGCAGCAAAATCAATTAAAGATGCTAGGGTTAGGCGGGAGATGATGGAAGAAGCTAAAAGAATCAGAGACAACAATAAACCAGCTAACAATAACTCTATTACAGAGGAGATGCGAGAGAGGAGGAGGAAAGAAGCTGAAAATCGATTGAAGAAAGCAGATGAGGACAAAAAAGATCGACAAGATAATGTCTCTGTTTCTGATCAAAACAGGGGAACTAAGAACTCTAATTCTGATGATGTGAATCATAAGAATAAAGATGAGGAAGCTAAGAGAATTAAAAAATAACAAGAGAAGGAGGATGCAAGAGTTGATGAGGAATTTCAAAGAGCTGAGTATGAAAGAAACAGTAGACCCGATATGGAGAATTCAGATGATCGTGGTGATCATGAAAAAAACAGAGCATATGATAAAGCTCATGTTGATGCTGATTCTGAATTTGTGCAACAAAGGAGGACTAGGGAGAGAAGAGGGTACGACACAGATGTTGGAAACTTTGATTTATCAAAGGTTAACACTAAAAGAAGAAATCGAAATGTCGGGTTGAGAGTTAACTCGACTGTGATCAAAAACACGTTTGGTGCATTGCGTGCTGATCAGAATGGAGATGAAATTGATGAAGAGGAATCTGAAGAAGCTGAAGACTTAGGTGATGCTGATAAAATTGATATGTCTGATGATGGTGGCATATATGAGAATGATGTTAGGGTTGATGATGATGGTAACCCGACAGACAAGGGAAGGAAAACGAA
>JAJJMA010071558.1:33025-49743 GCA_023529015.1 Papaver nudicaule
CAGAACGAAAACGTAGGAATGATGAAGATCTCAGACCTGATGGTGATGCAGCTGCTCATTTCACTACCACAGTGATCTCTGATGAGGATGTGGATGAAGATGGGGAAAATGCAAAGGTTGATGATGAAGCTGATGATGAGGTGAGTGATGATTCAGGTGGAGGGAGTCGATTTGATACTGAGGAGAATACTGATGGTACTCCAACACGGCCAGTCTCCAATTGACCCCAACTCCCCTATGCATGATCCACATATCACGAAGCCTAAAGCAAAAAAAAAAAAAAAAAGTGCAAAGAAGAGAAAGAAGAAAATTAACAAAACTGGTCCTGAGCAGCCAGATAATGATGGTGTTTCTTAATGCGTCTCCTCTACTGGAATGTTAATGGTCTGGCTAAGCCCGAAGTCAGACTCAAACTAAGGGATATGGTTGTGGAACAAAAACCTGAAATAATTGGCATATCAGGGTGTAAGAGTGATACTATTAAGCAGTTGGGTTTACCTGGCTACAGCTTTGACTGTATCAATAATGAAGCTTGTTGCAATGGGAAGAAGGGTAATATTTGGATCCTCTGGGATCAAAATCTTCCAAATCCTAAAGTAGTGAGTATGGATAAACAAGTCATAACTATTGAACATGACAGCCCCTTGGGTTGTTATTGGCGACATCAACATTCTTCTAAGACATGAAAAAAGAAAAGGGGGTAGGCCTGTTAATCCTACTAAAATTGATGAGTTTAGAAGCTGGATTGAATCCAATGACCTATTTGAACCTGCGTCAATTGGAAAGAAGTTTACTTTTACCAATAGACAGTCTGGAGATAAGAGAATAGTGGAGAGAATTGATCGTGCTCTTGTCAATGAGGCATGGTTGAACAAATTCAGTAATTGGCACTATAAGGTCTATCCTAAATACCTGTCAGATCACTCGCCTTTGAGTGGTTGTAGTGTATTCAGTGAGAAGCCTAGGAATGCGCCCTTTCGTATTCAACATGTATGGTTTAAACATGATGGTTTCTTGAAGTTTTTTTTTTGAGAACTGGTTGATGCCTATTAAGGAAAGTAGGGGCTTTATATTCATGGCTAAGCTCAAAATATTGAAGTTAGCTTTGATGTGATGGAATAAAGATGTCTTTGGTAATATTTATGTTAGATTCAAGCATGCGGAGATGAGTTTGAAATGGATGAGGCAAATTTTGATCGTGATCCTACTAACCTTGAGCTATTTGAGGTGATGAAGGAGTCATGGAAGAAGGCCATTGAAGCTAGAACTGAGTTAGCAACAATGTTACGACAGAAATCAAGAGAGACGTGGATACAAGATGGAGGGAGTAACACGGCATACTTTCATACAAGTATCAAGATTAGAAGAGCTCAGAACTTAATAACTGATTTGGTAGCTGATGATGGAACTGTTATTCAGGAGAAAAAGAAGCTAAAACAGCACATTGTTGCTTATTATAAAGACAAGTTTAATGTGCCAGTGATTGATAATGCGTGTGCAGCTGATACGAGTGGCCTGGATGAGTTATTTGCTTACAATCATGAACTGTTGACGAATGATGAAAGTGCTATGATGGATAATAATCCAACAAATGAGGAAATTAAAGCAACAGTCTTTGATTTGGGTGCTGAAAGTTCCCCAGGCCCTGATGGATTTACTGGCATGTTCTTCCGAAAATGCTGGGATATTATTCAAGATGATTTAACTAACTCTCTTTTGTTTTTATGGTAACGCAAATTTATCCCTAATGGTATGAACTCGAGTTTTAACGTGATCATTCCTAAGGATAAAGGAGCAAACAACTTGAAGAAGTTTAGGCCAATTGGCTTGAGCAACTTTTATTTCAAGATCATTACAAAGATTTTGGAACAAGGTTGGGTGGTGTGCTAGATAAACTCATCTCTGGAGAACAAGTGGCTTTTATGAAGGGGAGAAATATTCAAGAGAATATATGTCTGGCATCTGAGATGATCAATGACCTGGAAGAAAAAAGAGACAAAGGTAATGTGGGTCTTAAGCTTGATATTGCGCAAGCTTTCTATATTGTAAGCTGGGAATTTATTCTTGAAGTTTTTCGAAGATATGGCTTCTCTGATACGTGGTGTGATTGGATTTTGAAAATTTTGCAATCTGCAAGAATTTCTGTAATGGTTAATGGTGGCCCTGCTGGTTTCTTTGGCATCAATCGTGGCTTACGTCAAGGTGACCCCCTTTCACCTTTGATTTTCGTGCTAATTGAAGATGTTCTCTCAAAGAACATTGAAAAGTTGTTCAAAACTCGCTAGATGGAGTTTATGGTCACAAGAAAGGATGTTTCTCCTACTCACCTTTTGTTTGCAGACGACATCTTCGTCTTTTATAAAGGTAAAATTAGTACATTACGCAACCTGTTTAATTTATTAGACAGATATGCAAAGTTTTCTGGGCAGATAATTAACAGATCAAAAGCAAGCTCTATTTGGTGGAGCAGATGCAACCAGGCGTGATAAAATTTCAAGCATGTTAGGAATTGAAGTGGCAACTTTCCCTGTGTAGATGGTGAAAAATGAGAGAGGGACAAGATTGTCAAAACACTCTCGAAACCATGTCTTATTTAAGGCAATCGCCTATTCAGCCTCATCTCCATAACTCAGAGTGCAACCCATTCCATGAGCCAAATAAACTCTCTATGAGCTCTCTCTTATAACTCCGGTGGGGAGGGTAATATCATAGAGCAGTACAAATGATCTCACCAACATATTAAACCCATTGATCTGCCCAGAGTCAGGCCACTTAATGGTACACGGTGAAGAATCAACAGAGACGCATCCTCGTGGATTTCCTCTTAACAGAGACGCATCCTCGTGGATTTCCTCTTAACAGAGACGCATCCTCGTGGATTTCCTCTTAAATACGACTCCACACACGAGTCTTGGTGCAAACCTCGGAATATTGAAGCTCCAGGCCGGTCCGGAGCTCTCTGAGAAGCATACACCAGCCTAAACAGGCCTAAGCGGACCTAATCCCAAGTTCAGGATGGTCTAGCATACCATGGATAAACATGCCATGACTTTAAGTGTGTTGTAGCATAAGCACTCACACTACGACTAAGGCACAGGCTGCCCAAAGTCGACCTTGGCCAGATGCCAAATCCATAAACGCCACATAGCATGGCACAACAAACCCTGAAATCACCATGGATCCACGGAAATCAGCCCTGGCCAAGAGGCCAAGGCCATGGCGTAAAGCGCCACGAACTCGCTTAGTCTGGCCAAAGGCCAAGACCGTGACGAGAAGTATAGCAGCCAACAGACTGGCCTTGGCCAGAAGCCGAGGCCGTGGCGCCATGACCCATGGCGCTACAACAAGTGGACCTTGGCCAGAGGCCAAGGCCGTGGCGCCATGACCCATGGCGTCATAACAAGTGGACCTTAGCCAAAAGCCAAGGCCGTGGCGCCATAAGCCATGGCACCACCTTAACTCAACTGACGCCAAAGCGCGTCCAGAATTGGCCTTGGCCAAAAGCCAAGGCCGTGGCGCCATAATCCATGGCGCCACAACAGGTTGGCCTTGGCCGAAGGCCAAGGCCGTGGCGCCAAGAGCCATGACGCCACCGTAACTGGCGCCAAAGCGCAATGGCCTTGCCAAAGACCAAGGCCACTTCCATACTTGTGCCCAGGAGACACTACGCCCATGTTGGTTACGACGATTAGTCAAACAACGACTCTACTCTACTCAACTCAACTACGCAATATCCGCGTATCACTCCCTCGAGACATCAAAACAACACACGAGGGGATAACTTTAGGGGTATTGGTCTGGCGGTCTACGGCAGTTGAAAGAAACTGATGGAGATAATGGACAGTTACGAGAAGATGGCGCGAGTGGGCATGTTCCACACGACTTAGGCAGTTACGAAAACCAACGCATGTCCTCCACTCCTCCACTCTTCCACGACTCCCACCCTCTCTGTCGAGAGATCAGGGTGAGTTCAACCTATAAATAGAGGCTTCCTCTATCTTCCAAGGCAGAAGCGTTCAGAACACCTAGAACACACAAACAGAAACAACCAGAGCCTCAGAGAAAACACCTGAGAATCAAACACGTTTCTAGCCTTGGAGATTTCCAGTCAACTTCACGACGGAGATCTTAAACTCTCACACCCAAATCACATCCTCAACCTGATCTCAAGTTTCTTCGCTGTTTCCCTCCCTAGACCAACCTCTATCCTCTCTGTGACCGAATCAAGGTGGGAACGACCATCCTTGGTTTAGGCTCGCCTTGTTCGACTTTGATCTCCGAGCACTACGAAAGTACCCAGAGACGGTACATTGTTTTTCCAGGTAAAAACACCCTGATAAATATTTAGGCGTGCAGCTTTGCCCTGGTGTTGTGCGAGATTTGCATGTAAAGGATGTTGTGGATAAAAATAATTGATCAGCTGGGGGTATGGAAAAGAAGGATGTTATCGTTGAAGACAGGGTAATCCTTGTACGTCATGTAATATCGAGATACTCTATACATACTATGGCAGTATACAGATGGCCATGTGGGATGCTAAAGAAGTGTGAAACTGCAATTAAGAATTTTCCGTGGACTGGGGATTCAGAAAAAAGAAAGACGTTTGTTGTTGCTTTTGCAAAGTGTGTAGTCCTCTATCACATGGTGGTTTGGGAATTACACAGTTAGAGGTGATAAATAAGGCTATGTTAATGAAATTACGGTGGAATATTAACATCTCTACGAAGAAATGGGCTAAATTCATGCGAGCTAAGCTGCTTAAAGTGAATGGTGACTTAATTTTATACAAGCTACGTTCATATATACGTAAAGGTCTGAGCTGGATATGGAGAAGTGGAAAAGAATACGCGATTTCTGATTGGCAATGGCCAAGATACCTCTCTGTTTTATGATCGTTGGCTTGGGCCTATGACGTTAGCCACGCTGCTGAGATTGCCTAAATCAGCAAGAGATACACATTTTGGGAGGGTAAGCGCAATTATAGACCCTGCTGGTGATTGGATATTCAGAGAAGATCACATTGCTGCTATTACGACTGTTGTAATTGATTTGGCCACCATTCCTAAATCATCCATGTCTGACTCAGACAAGAGGATTTGGATATTAGAGAAAGACAACAAGTTTACAACAAAATCTGCAAGGATTTATCTGCGTGAACAAATGGGTGTCTACCCTGATGAAATGGTTGAAGCTAAATTAATCTGGAAACAGTGTGTGCATCCTACTTTGGCTGCTAATTATTGGAAATTGATGCATGAAACGTGCTGCGCAACTGATGAGAGAGTAGCCTGGCTAGGGCAAGCACTGTATATGTATGTATGCTTGAACTGTCATCGGGACAAGGAAAGCTTGAAACACCTGCTATGGGATTGTGCTTTTGCACAAAGGGCGTATGACTGCATTGAATCTGTATACAATATAGTTCCAGATAAGAGTCTGCTGGTAACCTGAAATAATTCTGAGGGGAAGAGCATGATGCTACGTGAGTTATGGCTAGTAGCTAATATAACTGTGAGGGTTGAGCTATGGAAGAAGAGGAATGCCATGAAGATGGAAAACAGAAAGGTGCACTGGACGAAGTTCAAGGCTTGTGTTTTCAGTATAATTGCTAACAATTCTATCAGATTTAAAAGTGTTATGTGTAACACGATGGAAGATAAGAGAATTACAGACTTCTTTGGGGTTAAACATAAGGTTTTCCAACTGCAAATTCCTGTTGAATGTGTGTGGGAACCACCAGATGAAGATGAGCTGATGTTATGTTGTGACGGTACGACTTATGACAATCCAGGGCTGTCGGACTGGGTGTGGTTGCTAGGATATCTGATAGCTCAGTTTTAGGAGCTCTGAGCGTTGGTTTAGGCATTAATACCAACTATATAGCGGAAGTTTACGTGGTGGTTTATGGACTTGAATGGGCTATGAAGTGGACTTATATAAAGATCAGAATTAGATCTGATTCTGCGGGTGTTATGAGTGCTTTCAGGAATGGCAATGTTCTATGGTTCTTATAACAGAGGATGACAGCTATCATGAGACACTATCAACAAATTACATACGAACATGCATACCGAGAAATTAATTTTGCAGCCAACACAATGGCAAAAAAGGCAAAAAAATTTGGGGTTGGGGAAAATTGAATCTTTCGATGGAAGGCCAGAGACGCTAGTGGATGTAGAGTGGCCTGGTAGATACTATTATCACTTTCCTAAATAGGCTAAGCTTTTAGTTTGATTTGTAAGGCCAATGGCCAAGTTTATTTTGATTTCTGGAGACCCACTAGGCATGTCTAGTGGGCCTTGCTTGCACTCTGTTTTCCTAGTTTTTTTGCTCTAATAAAATATGGGACCCCTTTACCAAAACAAAAAAAAAAGTTCACGCGACTTAGTTTGTTTCCCGTTGAGTGATTGAGGCGTTGCAATCACACGTGCCGTAGACCGCCAAACCAAAACCCTAAAGAATATCCCCCCATGTAACTTACTTGATTCTCGTAAGATTCGTTAAGTATTGAATACTTGTTAAGTCAAAGCTGACTAAGTGCAAGTCGTACCATTTATTGGTAAACTTATGACTTGGCATGTAAAATAGAGAGTTAAGCGATAAGCTTGTGTATCTCTTTTAGCCTTTCTGGAGGTGGGCCATTCCTCTCATAACTGGTCTAAGGATTGAACCGGGCAATCTCCATTTAGAAAAATAAGAATAGTCTAAGGATTGAGCTATGCAATATCCATTTAGATTGAAGGGATTTCAGCAACCCTCTGTGGCAATGGTCAAGTAAATATGACTCTTCATATGCCAAAAATATGAGAAATTAGCTTGTGGCATATAATGCACCAATTCCCTGAGTAATAGAGACATATGAATGCCTAAAATAATATAAGTCATAGCCATGATCCACGATTTAAGAAATGTAGCACTGATTATAGAAGCAAGTCTATATCAGGAGAAAAGCCAGGTTATGCTAACACAGCGTAGCCATAACCAAAAATGCATGAGCATTGCCAATTCAAGACCCAAAGGTAGGATACATGAATAATAATAATCTATCTTACATAGCATAATAATCTTAGTAGGAAGTCTACTATAGGATGTATAGGGATGGACAATGGCGTTAGGCCAGTCAGTTTGCACGTCACTTACTCTAAAAATCGCCCAGATCAGCATATATTTCCTAAAATCATGAATTTTTAATATGTTATAGAAACTTGCAGATGAACAACTTTCATGAAGGAAGTTTTTCCTAAATCCTTAAGGATTAGACCGCATCCATCGTTCTTTACAGTAATTCGTAATCTGTCAGATTTCCGAATTTGATTAGGAAACCAAAACATTATGGATTCAATAATCAATTAGGATTTGGAATGGTAAAGAGGGACATTCCCTATAAATAAGGATGACTTAAGAATTAAGAAGTGGGACCATTAGGCTATGGCCGCGTGATAAAAGTGGGCCATAGTATTAGACCACGGCCGAGCAACAAACGTGGGGCCGTGGCATGAGCCACGGCCAAGCAACAAACATGGGGCTGTGGCATGAGTCACGGCCAAGGTATGAAAGTGGGGACGTGGTCTAATACACATATTGTCGTACGAGAAAACTTTTCTCTTTATGTGCCTTGGATTTCAGAATAGAAGTAGGATCCAAGAAGACGAAAAAGAAGGGCAGAAATCGAAGTCCAAACAAGCCGGAACTTTGGAGACTAGGTGAAGTCCTTAACCAAAGACAAAGCAGCAAATCCAGGAAAACGAAAGGATAGGATTGAAGTCATCAACAAAAGACCGGCAAAACACAACGAGCATAACTAATAGCACGAAGATATGACCCGAACCATGGACGAAACACCAATGGAGCAAGAAAGACGATGATATAATAGTCGCCGCCCATCTCAGAGAAAAGAAACGAAGACCCAAATCCAACCAATGAAGGAACTGGGAGCAGAAGAGAAAATCATGAGTGAAAGAATCATGGAACAACTATCAACCTTGATCTTAAAGCAAAAAGAACATGATGACATTTTAAGCACCTTGAGCCATGAAAGACGAAGCTCAAGGGGAATCAAAGATGATGAAGACTTGGGAAGTCATCTGAAGGGATCCCAAGAAAAAGCAGAAAGGACGAAGAAATCCAAAGGAAAACCACAATACTAGAATCTGGTTCTTTTGCCACGCGACATGTTTTGTAAAAGGTCACACGAGCTATTCTAGCCACGTGTAAAATTGGCTTGCATGTGACCATTGTTTAAAAAAAAACACGCACGCCTTTATCGCGTGGCAAAGGGGGACACCTACCAAATAAAAGTCCATGTATTTCTGTTGTTCGTTATTGCTCGTGTCTGTTGACCAAATCAAAAGCCACACGATCCCATTTTAACGTGTCTGTTTATCAGCTGGCAAAACATCCACGCCAACTTTGTCACGCCATGGTATGGTTAAAGTCGCGCATAAACAGCCACTCGAGGTCATTAGGATTTAACGTGGCGTTTGATAGATATAAAAACCACGTGAGATATCTTACTTTGGATGCGTGACAAGAATCAAAGATGGACTTATGTGGACCAGGTCAGTTTCCCAGTCCATAGGCTCTTTTACAAGATAGCCCATGCAACATAGAGAAGTCCTACACGCGGACTTATGAAGGGCTGAACCAGTCTCAAGCCCATTGATAAGCCCTCTACTCTACAAGGTCATTCAAATATTACACCTTAATGATGGTCTTAAGTTAACAATACATCCCATGCTAGAATTTTCTCAAGCCTAGTAGTGACTAACTAGTTTCACAGCGTATGGTTTTGACGTAAGATTTAAGACCAGGCTCAAGGCCTAGGGTTAGCCTTCTTGAAGTGCGTTAGTTACGCATCTGTGTAATGTTTGTGATGTGGACATGTGTGTATCGTGTAGGTTGTTATTCTAACAAATTACACCAACATAACGCACATACTGTTGAACACGTACAGTAACATAACGTACGCACGCACTAACTAACTACATTTCCAATGAGGCGTCTCTTCTATGAGACTCTCATCTCTTGAAATTCCGTTAACATTTTGGTAGAAAATGTTCATAATGATTCACAAAATCCGTTGACAATCTGAACAGCCGTGTTTATTCTTTTCCGAAAGGGTACATGCATTTGCACCTTTGCATTTGTCTGAACGGACGTGTATATTGGATTTCTATATAAGTTCAGTATTCTACACAATAATCCTAAATATCATGATCCCATTATTCAACACTAACAACAATGGATAAATTGCCAGAGGACTTATTAACTACAGAGATTTTAGTCCGTCTTCCTACAACAGAAAGTGTTTCTCACAGCAAATTGGTATGCAAACAATGGAAGACCATCCTTGACGCAAAAAAAAACTGGTCTACTTATCTCGGCCTCATCATAGTACTATGGAGGAGATGATGTTACACACCTCTTCTACAGACAACGAGTACGAGAAGAAGACTACTCCACAATGGCGAACAATTTCAAAAATCACCCCGGTTAGTGGAAGTAGCAAGTTTGCTTTAAACCCAATAGTTAGATCTTGCAACGGTCTTGTGTGTCTATATGATTTTCCCGACTGCGTACAAGATCCTATATTACTTATGAATCCAGCAACAGGTGAGTCCCTCGTTCTTCCAGAAAGAGACTCTCGGCCACGTAGAGGATCACAAATTTATGGCAAAGATGTAATAGGAGGTTTCGGTTATTGTGAAGTTACCGGTCAGTATAAGGTAATTAGAATTGATGATGATGGCTCAGTAGAAATATTCACTTTAGGCGGCAAGAGGGGATGGAGGGTCATCACACAAGTAAGGTACGTATTCATGGAATCTGGTTTATATGCAAATGGTTGTATTTTTTGGTTCGATCATTCTGACCACACTTATAGATCTGGAAACAAATTAATATCCTTTGATTTGCATACTGAGAAATTTCAGTTACATACGGAACCACCATACAATCAGGTCCCTGGAAAGTTTTATATGGATGATTACCCAGAAGTTGGAATGATGTTGTTTGGAAGTACTCTCTGCAATTACTGCCAACATAATGACTCTTCCAGTGAAATGCTCAGGATTGATTTTTGGATCAAGAACAAGAATAAACATCCCGAGGTCACTTGGGAACGTGAGTCGAGCATTTTGTTGGAAAGGCCAGACATCATATGGCCGGCGTTTAGGCCGTTGGCCTTCGGAAGTCACGGGAACATCTTATTCAAGAACATCTTGTTATGGGACTGCCATCAATTATCTTGTTACAATACTGAAATTGGAACCTTGAAGGATCTGGGGGCTTTGTCCTTGGCAAACACGCATATGAATTGTTCCTCATATGATGAGCAATGTTTCATTGAAAGATTTTAGAGGACAATCTGGGGGGCTCATTAATAAAGTACGTTTTTTGAAGGATTAATGCTACTCTTTAGGAAAATTATTACTACAATATTATTTATGTTCTTTTGTATTGCAGTTTTTATTTCTTCTTTTTGACCGTTTTCTGGATGTTATTATTTGTATATTTTTTTTTTGATCGGTTAGTGGATGTTGCTATTTTCGATTACTATTATAGAAAAACATTAAAGTTTGATTAAACAATTGATCAGATATCCCTGGTATTTAAATTATTGATCAAAAATAAAATAAATGACCATCAATATTAACTACAGACCTGTATCTTCCACATTGCTAGCAACAACAAATTTGAACATCATCTGGATAGGGGATTCTCATCATCCTCAAGTATTTGGTACATCTCTGAACATTCAGTAGCATCCGTTGAAATTACCATTGGACATTCAGCACTTGTGCATTGTGCAGATCATTATGGTGGCAAAGGGATTCCTTACTCATGTCACGTTTACTGATCGTCGGCAAGTTAAAATCGTTCCGAGAAAGAACCACCGTGCTAAATTCCTCGTCGATGTCATCAGTATCTTTGTAATTTTTGATAGGTACCGTAAAGCCAATAGAATTTTTCTTATTTTCCTGATCTCCTGCATAAAATACCTGTCTAGCTTGGGTAGCTATAATGAATGGATCCGCAGTGGGTTTTATTTTATCAAGCTCAACCAAAACATAGCCAAGTGGATCCTTTGAGACTCCATGTTTATTGTCAACCCAGACACACTTGAAAAGAGGAACTTTCAGTGAATGATAAGTCAACACCCATATCTCTTGTAAAACTCCATTCTGGTTCATTGTACCTTCACGAGACTTTGTCCGAAACAGGTATCCATTAATGTGATATGATTCGTAAGTCATTACTTCTGTTTTCGGATAGTCTGATAGCCACACTAACCTATCCGCGACACCATCTGTAGAGATGCTCAACTCTCTCTCAACCTGCAATCCATTAAAAGGATTAACATACCACTTGACAGATAAATTACAGCAATAATAACATTTTCTGCAAACTCGTACCTCCCTTTTAAACCACTTGGGGAACGTATCAGTATGCCTTTTATGTAACCATGCATCACTTCTAGTCTAATATTCATTTCGCACAGAGTCCATATGTCGTCTAGACAACACAATGGTAAATGTTATACTCTGCTAAAAATTGGACACGCAAAATAAAAGAATAAGTTAACGAGTAATAATGCTTACTCAATGTAAGAATTAACTTCCGGCGTATTCAGCAATACAGTGAGATGTGCATTAATCCACAGATCTTGGCTGACATTCTTCCGATTACCAGCAGATGTTGGTTGTCCCTGGAAGGAACAAAATCTTCAACAGTGTCAAATTCGTCATACCTGTCAGGTGGAATTCCAATTGTCTTCATGCTTCTTTTGAACTCGCCAAACATCTCAATTGTCTCTTCCACAATATTCCCTTCAGCAATGGATCCTTCCGGCATGTATCTGTTACGCACATGCCCTTTAATAACTTTCATGCACCTTTCGAACGGATACATCCATCGAAAGCATACAGGACCACATAGCTTAACTTCATTGGTAAGATGCACAGTTAAGTGAACCATGATATCAAAAAATGATGGAGGAAAGTGTTTCTCGAGTAAGCACAGAGTCACAACGAGTTCTTCTTGGAGTTTGTTTAGCTCTGCCACCTTGATTTATTTCCTAGATATCGCTCTGAAAAAGTGACAAAACCTCATAATGGCGTACTACAACAAACAGACGTATATGTGACATTATATTTGCAACATTAAAAAAAACGTTAGAAAAGTTTTCATATGTGACGCATTGTACGTTGCATATATATAGTGTTAGTTAAGTACCAAAATGGTGTAAACATAGCGGTGGTGACGTTGTAAATAAAATTCTAATAAATTTAAAGTAGATAAATAAATGGAATGGTCAAATAACCGACTATGACCTTAATAAAAAAATAGTTGACTATCTTTTCAACATTTTTAAGTGGGTGAGTTGAATATTCTTTGTCAAATATTTATAGTAACTTCCACGTATTTGATTTGGACTTGGTTAACATGTAACCGAACACCCATTCTATTGTGAAAAAATAAATAACCGTTCAAAATATTTTTATTTTTTTTGATCGTGTCCAAAATATATTTGTTTGATAAAAATTTTAACTTTCCATAAAATTGAGTAAACCTAAATAATATAGTCTCGTCTTCTTCTTCTCCTTCCTCCTTCTAGCCGCAACCACCACCATTACCAAACCTTCTTTAGTCCCATTTTTTTTCTTCTTCCTCCTTCTTCTAGACGCCACCACCATCACCAAATCTTGTTTAATCACTCAAATATTCAAAACTTACATCAAAAAGTAGAATATAATCTATTTCTTCCAAAATCATTACTGTTTTTTATATATGCTTTTGTTATCTTTCAAAAGTATTTCATTATACAAGCAAACAAGTAAACTAATCACTCAGGAGAAAGAAGTATGTTTTTGAGTCCAAGGATGAGAAGACGGTGGTGATCAATGTGGATTTGTTAAGTCTTTTTGATGAGTATTAGGTGGTCGTCCAAGAATTGAAGCGGTTCAAGATTCAATATGTATTGTTGTAATGTATGTGTTACAGTATATGACTCTGATATTTTGAGGATCCAAATTTCATAGTGTGTTAGCTTTTTTTAAATCTAAATTGATTTCAATTTAGATCTTCTATGAAAATTTTGTTCAATAACAATTGGATTGTAATTTCTTTTTGGTTACTGTAATTTTTAATTGAAAGTTCTTGTACTTATTAATCATTTTATTGATTAATACTCCATAATTATTATACAAATTCATTTAGTTCAAATTAATACTCCAGAATTATTGTGCAAATTTATTTAGTTCAGAAGCAACAACAAATTGCAATTTATATATAAAAACATCTTATATAATAATTTGCAAAATAAATAATAAAACTAATTTGATTATGCAAAATAAATAAATAAAGTATTATTAAAATAAAAATGAAAAATATAAAATATAAAATTAATGAAATGGGAAAAAAGTTTATGTGACGCATGAATTATATGTGACGTTAAAAGCGTCAGACGGATTATTTGCTACACCTGTTATTATGACGCATTGACCGACAGACGAAAAACATCACAAAAATATATTTGTGACGCAAAATCAAATATTTGCGACGATATTTTTCATTGTAAAAACCATGTTTTGTTGTAGTATATCTTGTTGGCTGCGGCATAATCGATTTGATCGCAACATGCAAAAATTGCTGCATTAGCATGTGATAGTCATGTGACTTGAGTCCAATAAGCTTACGATATTTGCAAGACACCAGGGTGGAAAATTTTGAACAGTACCCCTGCGGAACCCTTATCTTGGACAATGTTGCACAGAACTTGTCCTTCTCCGCCGTGGTTAATATGCAAGATGCGGCTTTTATAATATATCCACCTTTGCTGGCTTAGGCTGCAACTCTTCTCTCAACCCATGTTCCTTTAGATCCAATTGAGTGTTTAATCCATCTTTCGTCTTACTTTCTGCGTGAAGAAGTGTTCTGACAATAATCTCGCAGACATTCTTTTCGACGTGCATGAAATCTATACAATGGTGAACAAGATTATGCCGCCAATATGGGAGTAGCTGGTGCCATAGGTTAAACTTTTTCCAGTAATCATCATCTTCACCTGTCGATCTTTCAGTTGTTTTAGCAATTTTCCTTTCGATTCTCCTTGTTATCATCTTTCCACCTCTTCCGGGATTCACCTGCACAAAATCTACTTTGATACCCTTTTTTTTCTTTCCCCATGAATTCCTTATAGAGCATACCTCATTGTATATTTGTTCCCCAGTCATAGGTGCTGGAGCATTCCCATGTTTTACCTGTTCATTGAACCCCTTCTTCTGCCTTCTAAATATATGGTCATCTGGTAAGTATCTTCTATGACCAGTATATGCCTCTTTCCTATAGTTGTTGAGTCTGACAGATTAAGTATTTTTCCTACGCACTACACAACCTCTTTTTCCACTGTAAGGGCAACCACATAATGTACCAAGAGCAGGGTAATCATTAATTGTCTATAAAACAGCTGCGCGTAGAGTAAACTCCTCTTTCTTATATTCATCAAAACAGTCGACTCCATACACAAATAACTTTTGAAGATCCTCAAAGAAAGGTTGTAACTAAACATCTATGTCCTTACAAGGTCCACCATTTATCAGTAATGACAGTATCATGAACTTTCTTTTCATACACAACCACGGCGGAAGGTTGTAAACCACCGTCAAAATTGGCCACACTGCGATGTTTATTCGTGCATGTGTTTACATCAACTCCGTCAGCCGAAATGCCTAGCCGCAGATTCCTAGGATCCTTACCAAAATCAGGGTATCTATCGTCTATCGCTTTCCATGCTGGTGAGTCTGTCGGATGACGTACAACACCCTCGTCTTTCTTTCTACCTGTGTCGTGCCATATGATATATTTAGATATATTCTATGATTTATACCACGCTTTCAGCCTTGGAATGATGGGGAAATACCACATTACTTTTGCTGGAATTTTTTCATACACATCGCCTGTGTGTTCGTCCACTTTCCACCTAGATTCTCCACAAGTGGGACACTTGGTCTTTTTTTTGTACTCTTTCCTATACAGAATGCAGTTATTGATACAAACATGTATCTTTTTGTACCCTGATCCCAACAATTTAATAAACCACTTAGCTTCATACGTATTTTTAACCAATTCATTATCTGGAGGAAGCATTTTCCCAGCAGGTCTAGAAGTTCATTAAAAAACTTGTCTGATGCGCCGTGCTTGCTATTCAAGTTGAACAGCTCACACATCGATGACATCTTTGTATATGTGCATCCTCTGTAAGGGGTGTTTCAGCTTCCTTCACTAGCTCTTATATCTTCTCCATTGGTAAATCACCTACTGTTTGGTTGACCTATTTTTAGTCTCTGTAGCATCTGTTGGAGTCTCCATCTCAATATCATAACCTTCTTCACGGACATTACCAGGCCCCCTTCTTGGTGACTCTTCTTCTACCCCATGCTCAATCCATTTGGTATAATGTGGATCTATTCCGTGCTTGAATAGATGAAACTCTACCTTGCTCACCTTGTGGTCATAGATTAAGACAATTCTGACATGGACACCACATTCTAAGTGGTTTGTTGTTGTTTTTTGAGCCGGTGCCTTTTGAATGGTCGATAGCAAACTCTATAAATGCACGAACTCCATCTCGATAAGGCTTTTTTGTTCTATCGGTGACCATCCAAGATTTATCCATTACTCTAGGATCCATTGAACACCAACAAATTATCGGCTACCTAGAAACATCCAAATCTTGTTGTTAACCACCTGTAGAAATGTTTATGTTGTTTTATTTAAATTCTTAATTATCGTCACAAAGGATCATATATGTATATAAACAATAATCACAGACCGCGGTCTGAAGAGAAAATGCAAGAATCCAACATTACATGAATTATACCAACCGTCTTCTAAACAGTAACATGCAACATATTAAACTTTGTCATTCCACTCATTTCATTCATTCCATCGATTAAAAATTACATACATACCACACATAAAAGAAGCCCCCTACAATTTACATTTGTTCATACAAAAAACCTAACTGACAAGTGAAAGATAACCTACCAAAAAGAAAAAAAATCAGCTACTAATTTTCTTCTACTAGTTTTCTTCCGTTCAAAAGAATGCAAAGAAAACTACCAACACAAATCTAAAATCAAAAGCAGCGAAACAGAGAAAATCGAACACAATAATGGAAGATTCTAAGGAACTGGAAGACTTACACGTTCAAACAAAGCAAGATGCTCAACTTGGAGCAAAAGTGATTGGAATTGGTTTTGCAGGAAGATATCACACAGTAAACACAAAGTTCTATTTTTTAGGGTTAGACTTTTCTAGATAGATTATAAGATTTAGGGAGAGAGAAGAGACATGGAAATTGAAATGAGATTTTTCAAAAATTTGGGTTAGTTTTGGCGGTATAAATTGTAACGACTGAATTGTAGTGTAAATGGAGATCCGTTAAAAAAGGAAGTTATTTTTTATTATTTTTAGCAAGTGATCTCGTGGAATAAAAACTGAATTACAGTCTTTGTTAAGCTCCTGATATTTCGTATGTTTTATTTTTTGATCAGCAAACATATTTATATATAAGAAATATTACTCGAATGATTTATCATGAGAAAAATTAGATAAAGATTAATAAGTAAATTTGTTATACGCATTCAATGTGGTGATGTATGCGTATATTAGTAATACCGGAAACTGTATATTCGGTCGGCTACTGTATATGGAAT
>JAJJMA010071568.1:10405-21891 GCA_023529015.1 Papaver nudicaule
GTATACCAGGCAGAGTAATTACAAAGCCACCCTGCTTCTCGATTCGTTTACGTTCAGTGTGCGGTTCATGGTCCACACTAAGCTGATTAGCACATCCTCTCTCGCACAACACTGCCCGTGAATCTCCAATATTTGCCACCCACAAGTCTTTACCGTCGATAACGATCGCAGTAACTGCTGTTGAGCCCCCTGGACCCAATCTTGAGGCATTTTCTAGAATGAGTTTGTCTGTGGAACTGTAAGCATTTTTTATTGCTGCCTCAGGGTCATCCCAGAAATTTGGCTGTAAACATGATTAGACAGTAACAAAATGAGTGGAAATGGCCAAATAATCAAAAGACTAGTGCGGTTGAATTTTGCTTCTTCAAAAAGAGGGAAAACAAAGAACGTATGACACTAAACTGTTCTTTGCAGAATAAGATATAACAAACATTCAGAATGACCTCAATCAGTCATTTAAGTTCTGAACATCTTAACCAAATGCAAGAAACCCAGTGAAGCCCTATGGTGGCTACATACTTCTTGCTAGCCCCCAAATTTAGTGTCTGTTGCAAATTTCACTATTGGGTGTGCACAGGCTGAAATCTTAATATTTCTTGCAGAATGTCACTAAAACCATGTCTTCGCTTCCTCATCACACTTGAAGGAAGGATCAATCTAGTTAAAGATGACCATCTTTCACTGAAGGCCTACTCCTTGCTATCATCTTAAAGGGCGAATTGAGGAAACATGATACTTGACAAAAGGCTAAAAGCAAAAAATGAAACCGGAATTAGGAGAAGAACAGGTAAGTTTAGTTACCTCATCAAGTATGTTTCTGAAGAGATTTTCTTTCAAATAACTCGGCACACGATCACCAAGGTGCCCATCAAAGATAGCAAACAACCCAAGCTCACGATTCTTTCTAGTTTTGTATTCTGCTACAAGGTAGTCCTCCATGTCATGACCTGCTTTACCTTCCACCAAGTGAAACCCGTGGGCTACTTTACCACTTGATGACTTGCTCCGCCCTTTCCCCGTATCTGCCGAAGACGAGGATGATCTAAGAAATTTCCCAGTCTGTACAAACATCCAAACCATCAATTGAAACAACCAGCAACAACAGATGAGTTAAAGCAAGAAGACTGTACCCCAACCAAATCAATAGCAAGAAACAAAATTTCATGGCCATATTCAACATGAATGAATCACAAGAGGTGCTTAGAAAACATATAAACAGTTAGATGCAGGGTTAACAAGACTTGAACTACAAACAGCACAGCAATCATAACAACCAATCCATCTCCAAATCAATCAAGTCAATGAAAAACAAGCAAGAAAAGGATGACATATGAAGTACCTTGATGATGTTAAAGAAGTCAGACTTCTTCTTCCTGGTGGTGTTGGAAGAAGATGCCGATGATGAGGTAGCAACAGATTGCTTCTCCATGGAAGTCCCAAACATAACCAAAAACAAACCTTTGTCTTGTCTTCCTGAAAAATTTGACGATTGCTTCTTCAAACCCCAATCTTCTCAAGTATGCTACTTTTTGTTCTAGATGTGTATTGCAAGTGCAAGATAGAAACAAATGAGAAAGAAAAACTTTGAGTCTGTCCAAGTAATTGAAGAAGACTTATGTCTTCAGTTGAATTGGTCTTACAAGGGATGGATGAAGGCAAAGTTTTCTTTAACGTGTGGACCCTTAAATTTAACTAAGTTCCCAACCTCCCCTTGCATGCCCAAAAATAACAAGTTAACAACAGCACCAGTTTGTCATTTTGTTTAAGTGGGGGTGGTGGTGGTATATACCTTAGAAGACTTCACACACAGGTTAGTTTGTTTTCTGTTGACTCCGCGTCCGGCAACCCGCCCCACCGTTCGCCTCGAATTCTCAAATCATTTGATAACGCTTCTGTTTACATCATTGAAAAGAAAAAAACTTTATATTTCTTTTTTTGGCTGATTTCATTTACTATGATTTTTCCACTTACAAGCTTACAACTACTCCTCTTACTCATTTAATAAGATAATCCCATTTCTTGTTTGGTCATAGACGTCTCCTACGGTCTTCACTTTCTTGGTTCCTTCCTTCCTAGTTCCTACCATATTTTAATTTCAACTATTTAACTATAATAATAAGTACAAGCACAGAAATCTCTACAAAATCGAAAAAAGCAATTTGTTTGACTTTCCACAAGCTCCGAGCAAAAATTACCATCAATTTAATCAGATTTTACTAGACTAGGCGGCTAGACTAGACTAGATTTACCTTTTTACCAACCAAAAAAAGAAAATACTATGATGCTTTTAAGATGCTTTTAAACCAGCAAAAGACGAAATTGAAAGATGCTAGACTAGCAAAAATGTAACGGAAAATGTATCCGGGCTCTACAAGACTACAACATAAGCAACTCGCTAATGGGATGAATTTAAGTTATGAACCAACTACAGAGCCCACTTGCCTCAATCAGGCATCTTATCTGTTGATTGTGAAACTCACCTGCCTCAATCAGGACTATCTTAAATGCCTCGGTCCTTTTTGGTCTCTCATGATACGTATATCTATTAGAGCAAGTCTTGCCATTTCCATCGTTGCTGCTGGAATAGCAAGTCACTGGGTCACCGCCTAAAGTCACTTGATATGCGTGTTTCCACAGTTCCGTCCAACATGCCTTGAAAATGGCCCATTTGGAGTTCCATACAGAACTTCTCATTCCAAAGTTTTCTTGGAAAAAACCCTTGGTAGAGAAGCCAGAAGACTTGCTCTTAAGATTAGGCGGTAGGTACCCTGCACAAACAACCTGGAACTCGCTCTTAAGTTCCAGGTTGCATATCTCTTCTTACAATTCCATCCTGGTATAAACAGTCCAAAGATACTCATGCTTATACATTATTATACATACGTTAAACACTTCCATTACTCATATGAATGCCAACCAATTGATATTTGGACGACAAGAGGGGAGGCTGTTTGTGGGATTGGTGCTATTCTTTAGAGCGGTCATGCCGGTAACAAACAGTTATTTGCTTTATCTAGCAAATGCTCCACCTGCAGCACATCAAGAAAGACATATCCTTTCTCGTCAGAATATGGTTAAGTTGGTCTTCCAGCCATAACAGGTGCAAGTATTTGCTTCTACCTACTAATGGCAATGCCTAACCAATTACGAATTAAAATTGTGGACCAAAAAACTTTCTTACCAGCTGATAGAGTTCGTTGTCTAGTTCCAACAGGTATTCACAGCAAACCTGGTGAGAGTCAAAAGTGAAGGCCTTAGTCCATAAATTCACTGAATCACCTAAACTCAGACCAAAGAGATTAGCATAACACCCAAGTCAATGCCCTTATTTCTTACTGTTGAGTCATGCAATGCCTTCACACAAATATCAGCCACATCTGGAATAGATTTTGGGCAAGTTCTGAAACTGGAACTGTGAATCAGTTTACCTGAGAAATCCTATTTCCTTGATTAAAGATAAGCGCACACGTTTTCCCCCAGGTTCTTCCTGAAAAAACAAGATCTCAAAATAAGATTCGAAATGTTGTGTACCTCACTAGTTACTAGTGTATGAGTTTCTTCACTGGCGCTTGATTAACATGCTAGCTAGAGCAACATCTAGGCCTAGTAACTCTGGAACTTTATAGCGGCACATGTTGGAGTGGAGTTACTGCAACACTTCAAACTCTAATTCACGCAATATTATTGACGACAAGAAAGACAAAGAGGTCAGAAAAGATAGCTTACCTGCACAGGACCAGGGTGTACAACTGTGTACCCAGGACCAGATCTTAATGAATCCTCTCCAGCCTACAAAACTCGGCATTGAGAATCAACTAAGAACCATTTGGGAATTCCACCATAAAAATATGATCTCAAACTTTCAAACGGATTGAGCAAGATAAGTTATGAAGAGAGAGACAGATAGAGGTTTAACCTTCTTTGCTTTAAGAACTTGCTCCCATCTGCCGGGTGGTAAATGCTCTACTGTAAATTCAAGTTTACTAGAACACACAAGTTAATTGTCAGTCAGATTGCAGATTATCAGCATAATAATTGAGCCTTCGTAGGCACTGATGACCAGATTCTACCCATCAACTTTACATGAATGTTCTTAAGCTGCTAGACACGAAATACAACCTGTGATATATAAACTATGGAAGAAGGGTACTGAAAATTGCTTTCATTCAGTTATGCGCATTTAGCCATAATGATCCCCTATTCAGTTATGAGCATAATCGCACAACGAACCAGTTTTAATGCTGCAATAAGAGCTTGAGGCATTAGCCTGCACTTAGGACTGCCGTTCGTATCAGACAACTTGCCATAACAATATTAGACTTGAAGCAAACATCTGCGCTCTGCAGTATATTTTCAAAAGGGCATGATCCTATGGGGGAAATCAAAGTTGGAACTAGGACAAAGAAGCCTGCAGCATTGAATTTTCAGAACTAGAATAGTTTAATAACCAAATTAACCAAATTAAACTACACAGCACTCTGCAAACTATTAGTGCAGTTTCCTATTCAAACTACCGCTTTCTGTAAAATTGCACTACTAATTACTAGTTACAACACGAACAAAGTGTTCAATCAAAAAGCAATGCTAAACCCAAAACAAAAGGCACTAATATAAATTTCACCGATAACATACAGATAGAATTAAAGTAAATTCAAACAAATGCCAGTAGCATTAGGTTCACATAAAGGATACTTGTTAATTGTTATCCAATTTCTAGATGAACCAAACTCATTAAGTCTGTAGAACGATATGAACATTACTACCAAAACATAACGAAGATTACCAGTTTATATGTATTCAGGGTTTGCATCCTCCTAGAGCTGCTCAAAAGTATAATCACGGCTTCTTGTCTCCTCGACTTGAACTGGCTCCATTGTTTTTGTATCTTCTTCCCCTAATTCTTTGAGTGAAACTAAGGTGTTCTTGTGAGGGGATACTCGATGAATCCAATCTTTAAACTTGACAAGCCTTTTCAAGGTAGACGTTCTTGTGCAGTAAATGTTGAGATAGTTATCATTGTAAATTAAAACACCATCACACTTCGTGACGGCTAATAATTTGCATCTGTCCACATCAAGCCTAAACTCTTTACACCAAACCAATGACTGATGCTCCTCCTGCTCTTTCATCTCTTGATTTTGAATATCCTTCTTCTTTTTCAATAGCCATATGTCATAATATCCCTGGATTTCAACCAGACTAATAACAGCAACATACAAACACCCATCCAAAACCCCTGCCCTATGATGCCAGTCTGGTGGCAAAAGAGGTGGTAAAGGATATTTACAAAACTTTTCTTCAGCCAAATCCAAGGAGATGATCGTTTGTAATTTTTCGTCAACCCAATAAAGAGCTCCGTAAGCAAATTTCCCTTGGAGATGACACCAAAATAATGTGGCGAAATAAGAAATGAAGTTTCCAAGATTTCTCCAACCAGTGCCACTGCCTAGAGTGTATATGTGGACATCAATGTTGGTTTTCGACACATTTATTCCTACAACTTTGTACTCGTCTGTTGAAGAAACATAACCAAAGCTGAATTCACAATTTGATTTCTCGATTTCCGGAAGGATAACATATTCTCTTGTGAAAGGATTACAAATGCAAACAGAATCAGTTAGTCTATTCGCAAGACAGATTAACCCATTACAGGAACCGATAAAGGTAGGATTCCTAAGCGGACAGGTGAAATTAAACATTGCAATTCTCTGAATCGGTGTTGACTCATCATCGTTATATTCAAAATAATGAAATTTCGAAATACGTCTAGTATGAGTCAAAACAATGTAACCTAGCTTACCAGAAGCAGAATCGGAAGGATGAAGAAGATGATGCAGGTACAGCCGATAAAACGATGGATGATGAGAAATGATAGCGTTCCAGTTCTGGCAAACTAGTTTGCAATCGACAACGGATTCAGTCGATAGCCGACTCAGAATTTCAAGTGTAATCTCCTCCGGGAGAGATTTGAAGGAATCCATGAATGACATCTCAACGTTTTAGGGTTTAACAAGCAGTGATGCAAACAATGGGAAAATACGGTTTTACGGGTATGAGAAATGCGAGGATGAATTTGTGGGATGTGCAATAATACTATGGATTGTTGAGATGTGAGTTATCTTCACGCACGTTGTACTCTTTTTTAATGCGGGCCGGGCTTCAAGTGCACCAGGGCAGCATATTTCCAAAAATTGATGAGTAATGTGATATACCCACGGCAAAAAATCTAAGGATAAGTCCTTCGACGGCCAGTCTCTGTGACTGAATCATATTCCTTCCGTTCCAATTTACTTACACCTCGTTTGGTTGGCAGAATTGGATTCTTGGGAAAGAATCCAATTCCGTGAACCAAACATGACAAACCAACTTTCTGTAATCAAGATTTTGGATTCCTAGGAATCCAATTCCCCCCAAAACAATAGATTTCTATTCCATTGGTCTAGTAGTGGAATGGAATTGGATTCCTGGGTAAAACCAAAGGTAATTGAATTACTTGAACCAAACATTAGTTTTTGGAATTGGAATCTAATTCCAAGGAATTGGATTACCCCGGAATTGGATTCCCAGGAATCCAATTCTCCCAACCAAACGAGGTGTTAAGGAAGTTGATTCTAATACACTCGCCTTATACTTGTTAAAATTGATATTTTTTCACAAATCTTTTAACACCACCCAAACATTTTATATTCTACGTTACATTTCCAAACTAATATGCAATGATTGTGTTTAAAAATTCGTGAAAAAACACCAATTTTAGCAAGTGTAAGGCGAGTGTATCAAAACCAACTCCCTCAAGTAAATTGGAATGGAGGGAGTAGGATTATATGTCATGTAAAAGTGGGGTTCAAAAGTGAAAAGTAGTTGTGTCACACGGGATATTATGAGGTATCCCCTTCTTCGTATACGTAGAATTTTTGAAAATTGATAATACACTAATTTCAATGGGGCTGAGTAATTTGAAAACAGAGGAGAGAGTGTCTGAAAATGGGGCGAAAAATCGGCAACGCAAATCGAAGCTAAAACCTTTGGTTTTTGTCATCAAAATTTAAGGAACAAAGATGGATCCACGGTCGAAGAAAAGGGTGAAAGGGGAGCCTTTTTAAGAATTATGTTTACTGCAGAAATAGGAAGATGGATCCTTAAATCGATAGAGCAACTCTTGGACCCTATCAACAAATCAAGAAGATGGATTCTCACCTTCTGTGGTCATAGTTGTTTATGCAAAAGGCATAAATTGTTTCTGGGAGACTCTCAAGTTAATGGGACACATCAACGAGTTAACATTAATATTAAAGAATGTCCATGCTGCATGTTGACGGTTCGTGAGCTGGTACGGTTCTAAAAACGTCTACCATCAGGATAATAATCAATCTTATCTTGATAGTGCTGAGAGTCTTTATTACTTCAAAAGACTTCTTGGAAGTTTTTTTTTATAAAGGAATAAATGGAGTCTCTCGGCATTCCATTCAAACTCTTCAACATGGGAAAACCTCTTGTTAGTACCTTCCCAGCAAGGACCCTGAGTCCATGACTGACAGAGAAACCATGAAACCAAATGATCCATCTATCAACAAAAGAAAGAAACCTTGGTTCAAGGGGAAAGGTTGAGCCTCTTCTTCAGAAAAAACAAAGGATTGCATCTATCCTCAAAGAATGCAACGAAACAAAAAGAGAAGTGAGATATCTTGGAGAAGTGTTTCTAAAAACTCTCCAGGTTTAGGAAGCTCTTGTGAACAACAAGAAAAGCTCAAAGGAAGTTTACAAGGCAGCGGTGGATGAGGCCAAGGTAACTGAATCTTATGCTCCCATGACTATGAATGAGGATCAAGATATTGCTGAAATCGAGAACTTCGCCATGACTTCCTTTGTTAATTAGAATAGTTGATTCCTTGTGACTTACTTTATACGATCTCTTGATTCTCACGAGTTAAGGAATTGTATACTCTTTTCTAAAAAATTGAAAAGAAAAGAGAAACCAACAAAGATATTTAATAAAAGTTTACTTGTAAAATTGTTTGTCCAATTAAGATTTGTACATGTCTTTACTTATATAGACATCAATGTTATTCTACAACGAGTAACATCACATCGGAGAGAGTTCTTAAATGAGCTTGCGCTTAATAGCAAATCTTTGCGGGGAGCATTGCATGTAATTTAGGAGAGAGTTACACCTTTATCCTTCGAGATCTTCGTTCTGATTTCTTAGTTATGTCATCTTGCTTGGTATGAAGACTTTAGTCTTGAATATCTCTAAAGGCTTGAAACTCGAGTCTCAACCATTTTGTCATATTTTTGTGACGATATGAGGAGAATACATATGTTTTTTTTTTCTTATGGATCATATTCAAATAGATCTTCTTTGTCTTTAATAGATTTTCTTTATGTAACCATTTTTTGTTTTTACGTAATTTCCATTAAATGTGTTCTTTAATAGATTTTCTTTTTTTCTTATAGACATTCAAATTCTCTTTAGTGTTTTGAACATTTTGTTGCGTTTTATACTTCTTTCCTTGGTTTTTTTTTAGTTCGGTGAAATTCCTACCCTAATAGGTTCTATTTTGTGATTGTTTATTCTTTATTGAATCTGGGGTTCTCGATGTGACATGTATTTTTAATGACTAATGCTTGTTTTCAAATTTTGGGGCTTCTCCTTTATTTATTTTTCTCTTTTTTTGAATTTTCTCTACACAACATTGTATGAAAGGGTAAAAATACATTATGACTTTTTTGTTTATGTTTCTGGAGGAACAATATAAATGATGGTTTTGATAAAGTTATGAAGAAATATACTCAAAATATGTCAAAGTGAACTTGTAAATATTCAAAAACAACTCTAGGATGTCTAATTAACCTTGCAACGAATCATAAATCAAATTTCGTGTAGGAATTCTTTTATTCACTAGGCCTAAAAATATGGATGTTCCACTTATATTTTTCATATTATGGTGCTCAGTGAGGCAATTATTATCAGGGTCCATAATTATTGATCAATGTGGAGGTTTGCTTGAATTTTTCACCTAGCGGCATATACATTGTTTTCTTATGCTACCAAAAGTGTTCCCCCAAGTATAATTATAACGATTGTTGTACATGGTTTATATGTTAGTATTCTTGCGCTTTCGAATATGATTGTTGATTTGCTTGATTCGTATAGAAGATAGTACCAAGGATATCTTAAGTACTCACGTTACTTTGGTTGTTTACTAAGTCTAGTAAAGTAGTTTATTTTCTTTTAGTATTCTATATAAATTTTAATGACTTTGTTGTAGGAAGATACTTGTCCCAGACAAAAAGGTTCTCGTTCCTGGTGGTACTGTGCAGTAAATCAAGAAGTTTTTGTTCCAAAAAAAACCATTAACAATACGATTGTCGTGGATTTATAAAATATATAGATTGGAGATTGTTTTACCCCAAGAACAAAATCCCTAAGATATCTGATCAGGGTGCCTTACCTACAGGTTGGGATCATGCGTTAGAATTGATGCACTTTAGGAGAACCGGTAATAGGGAATAAGCGTCGATACAACAGCTTATTGATTACGATATTGATAACAGTTCTGATGTTTATGTTGATTTTAGACGAGTAAAGAAAACTGGTATAGCGTAGGTTCACACTTACCGGTATGTGGATGGATTGAGGGGTATTAGGAAGGCAATTGATCCTATCATTGGAGTGAAGCGTATTGTAGGATATAATCAGATTCACAAATATAATTATCTGAGGTCGATGCATATGCTACAACAAGGACCTGCAATTATTTGGGCGAGAATCGAAGATGATATTATGTTTGAGAACGGTAAATACAATATTAATTTGCCTGGAATTTTTAGACACCCTGTTTATGGTGTACCTAATCATATGATGGTATGCGTGGGCTATGATTTTAGACTTGAACCTCACTGGATCCTCCAAAACTCATGGAATGAAATACATACGATAAGGGGTATTTATATTACAGACAAAGGCCCATCTTACGACGACCAATTTTGTTGTTTTCCCTTCATATGCCATCGGCCCATCGCCCTATGAGGTAATAATAATTCTTTTATAACTCTGATCTATGAATTTTAAAGTTGTTATATTATTATTTGTATCTTGAGAGCAACCTTTAATCTTCTAAACATCATAATTTATCTTTCTGAGGCTTGAAACTAGTCTTTGCAAATCTTTTTCGATTTTATATGTATAGAGTTTCTTATGTGTAATGAGCTTGAAAAACCATATCTAGTTGAAAATATATTTCACACCTTACATTCAATTCATCTTATACCTCGTAAATATAGCCGAATAATAAACTATACCTAGAATGAATATCCTAAGCATGAGTCATGATTATTGTTGGATGATCTCTGTAAATAACATTTTTATTTTTATTTTGAAAGTTCGGCCTTTATTTAACTTGCAATGATACACTACAAGGTTTAATTCATGAAAATTAGGAAAGTAAGTTCCCAATTCCAAGTTAAACAAATACAAGCTTACAAAGTGTTGAAAAAACATAAGCATGAAATCTACAAGCTCGTATAATTGCACCTCCAAATGCATCGATTGTCCCTTCAACATGGTAGGTATTGCACTTCGTTCTTCACCTTGGTCCACCTTTGTAAATAACTACACATGAATCGCGATGATCTCTATAATTATTTAAACTTTTAAATTGAAAATCAGACTAAAACTTACTAAGAAGTAGCAGCTTAAAAGATGAAAAATCAAACAAAAACTGATGTAAAAGTTTCAAAGACGAAGAATCAGACTGAAAATGTTTTTGTTATGTTGAAATAGAAGAAAGAAGCTAGTTAAGTTTAAAGTGTCAATCATTTCACAAAATTTGACTTAACAGACATTTAAAACTGGGTCGGGCACCCATGGCGGTTTGACGACCCTAACCTGTTACCCGTCATCATCTAACTAGCGAAATATCTGAATCTAGCTACTGCAAACTGTATTTCGTTATGTTTTTTTTTTCTTTTTTTGTAACTTGAGTTTTGGTCAATAATAACTCAACTAAAAATTAAGTGTCTTTTACTATATTTCCTTTTGAGTGAAGCCCAACAAGGTCACACAGGATCCGACGCCCTCTGTTTTGGACTTCAGCAGAATATGAGGGGACCGAGTTGTGCTTGGCTAAAGCCTCCTAGTCAAAAGGTCAACCCCGAATTAGATACCAGGTCACCGATTTCAAAAAATGAAGCATAAAATATGATTCAGACCGATTCGGAACGCCGACTTTATAAACGAGCATCCTCTTAAAGGCCGAGGTTGTTTTTTATTGTTTGACTCGTCTGAATTTGGTTTACTTGTATTTGACTAATGACATTTGAGTCAAACTCATTACGTTTTGGCTCAAAATTATATAATAATAGGGTTTGGGCTAAACCATAAACGTTTTATACTGTGAAATCGTATCAATTCAACTGATTTATTATAAACCAAAGTAACCGAACCGAACAATATCTCTAATGGTACATGATGGTATTAGTATTTT